>CAUYON010096810.1:0-33264 GCA_963573935.1 Arctocebus calabarensis
ATTCCTTCTGGAAGGATGTTTGGAGAGTACTTAGATATCTAAAAATAGACCTGCCATTCAATCTTATAATTCCTTTACTAGGTATATACCCAAAATACCAAAAATCACATTTAACAAAGACATCTGTACCAGAATGTTTATTGCAGCCCTATTCATAATTGCTAAGTCATAGAAGAAGCCCAAGTGCCCATCGACCCACAAATGGATTAATAAATTGTGGTACATGTATACCATGGAAGACTATGCAGCCTTAAAGAAAGATGGAGGCTTTACCTCTTTCATGTTTACATGGATGGAGCTGGAACATATTCTTCTTAGCAAAGTATCTCAAGAATGGAAGAAAAGTATCCAATGTACTCAGCCCTACCTTGAAGCTAATTTAAAGGTTTCATATGAAGGCCATAACCCAACTATAGCACAAGAATATGGGAAGGGAGGGGATGGGGGAGGTTGGGGTGGAGGGAAGATAATTGGTGGTGCAACACCTATGGTGCATATAAGAAAGGTATAGGTGAAACTTACTAAATGCAGAATACAAATGTCTTCATACAATAACTGAGAAAATGCCATGAAGGGTATGCTAAATAGTTTGATGAAAACATTTCATATTGTATATGAAACCAGCACATTGTGCCCCTTGGTTGCACTAATGTATGCAACCATGTTTTAAAAAATATATAAATAAAAATAAATAAATAAAATACACGCAAAGAAGTCCACCACTACTGATCCACCATCTGATCTACAAATCTGGTGGCATTGACAACAGATCCATTGAAAATTTTGAGAAGGATGCTGCTGAGATGGGAACAGGCTGCTTACAGTATGCCTGAATCTTGGATACAATACGAGGCTAAACACGAGCATGGTATCACCAATGATGTCTTTCTGTGGAAATTTGAGACCAGGAAATACTATGTGACCTGACATGATCATAGGCACATCTCAGGCCTGCTGTGCTGTCCTGCTTGTTGCTGTTGGTTTTGGTCAATTCGAAGCTGGTATCTCAAAGAATGGGTAGAACTGTGAGCATGCCCTTCTGGCTTATACACTGGGTGTGAAGCAACTAATTGCTGGTGTTAACAAAATGGATTCTACTGAACGGCCCTCTCTCTCTCTTCCCCAGAAGAGAGATGAGGAAATCATTAAAGAAGTTAGCAGTTACATTAAGAAAATTGGCTACAACCCTCACACAGTAGCATTCATGCCAATTTCTGGTTGGAATGGTGACAACATGTTGGAGCCAAGTGCTGATATGCCTTGGTTCTAAGGATGAAAAGTCACCCAGAAACATTGCAATGCCAATGGAACCACACTGCTGGAAGTTTTGGGATTGCATCCTGCCACCAACTGTCCAACTGACAAGCCCTTATATCTGCCCCTGCGGGATGTCTACAAAATTGGTGGTATTGGTACTGTACCTGTAGGCCGAGTGAAGACAGGTGTTCTCAAACTTGGCAAGGTGGTCACCTTTGCTCCAGTTAATGTTACAACCAAAGTAAAGTAAACAGATTTTACTTCAATTGGAACATCTGTTTACTTTACTTCAATTTTAAAGTCTGAAATGCACCATGAAGCTTTGAGTGTTGCTCTTCCAAGGGACAATGTGGGCTTCAACATCAAGAATGTGTCTGTCACAGACACTCACATTGCTGTTGATAGCAAAAATGACCCACCAATGGAAGCAGCTGGCTTCACTGCTCAGTTGATTATCCTGAACCACCCAGGCCACATTAGTGCTGGCTATGTTCCTATACTGGAATGTCACACAGCTCACATTGCCTACAAGTTTGCTGAGCTGAAGGAAAAGATTGACCACAACTCTGCTAAGAGCCTGGATGACGGCTCTAAATTCCTGAAATCTGGTAATGTCGCCATCGTCAATCCTGGTAAACCCACGTGTGTTGAGAGCTTCTCAGACTATCCTTCTCTGGGTCATTTCACTGCTTGTGACATGAGACAGACAGTTGCTGTGGGTATTAACAAAGCAGTGGACAAGAAGGCTGCTGGAGCTGGCAAGGTCACCAAGTCTGCCCAGAAAGCTCAGAAGGCTAAATGAATATTATCTCTAATACCTACCACCCAAGTCTTAATAAGTGGTGGAATAACAGTCTCAGAACTGTTTCAACTGTCCATTTAAGATTTTTTAGATACAGAATCTCACTTTGTCACCCTTGGTAGAGTGTCATGGCATCACAGCTCACAGTAACCTCCAGCTCTTGGGCTTAGGCAATTCTCTTGCCTCAGCCTCCCAGGTAGCTGGGACTATAGGAGCTCACCACAAAGCCAGGCTATTTTTTTATTGCAGTTTGGCCAGGGATAGGTTTGAACCCTCCATCCTTGGTATATGGGGTCAGTGCCCTACTCACAGAGCCACAGGCACTGCCCCTGCCCATTTAAGTTTAATAGTAAAATATTGGTTAATGATAACAATGCACGATAAAATCTTCAGAAGGAAAGGAAAATGTTTTGTAGACCATTTGTTTCTTTTTATGTGGCAGTTTTAAATTATTAGTTTTTAAAATCAGTACTTTTTAATGGAAACAAATTGACCAAAAACCTGTCACAGAATTTTGAGACCCATTAAAACAAAGTTTAATGAGAAAAATAAATAAATAAAATAAAATACACAGAAAGAGATCCTCACATCAGAGTATACTTAGAAAAATTATATATTACTTTATACTTCCTATAGTTTAGATAAATCATTTGTCATTAATACTCCTTCAGAATTATATACTGTTATATGAGCTACGTATAAATATTAATCTAAAATTTTGCTACTTTTCAATTTTCTTCCTTGTATTCTGAGTATATATTTTAAAAATAGCAATGGAGATAAATCAAAGAGTATGAAAAATTTATGGAATTTACAAAATAAATAATAAATTAGTGTCGAATGCTACATCAGGCTGGACAATTTAGTCCACTAATTCATCCTAGAAAAAGTGGCACAAGCTCACTGCTGATTTTTACCATGATCCCTCTGAAGTACTCCCCTTGGGAAGCTATGAACTGATGCACCAATGCCAGTACCTACTCCACTTGTTAAAGCACTTTTTTGAGGATGAGTTTGTGAACTTAACTGTCTGACCTTACATGAAGACAACTCTTACAGTCATTCCAGAAAAAGAGTTCCAACATTGCTTTTAAAGGTGGACTAGGTGCCGGTTTCTGTGCATAACTTCCCAAAGGGAGTATATCAAAGGTGACTGTAGTAATATTCAGCAATGAAGTATGCAGTACTTTTTCTGGGATGAGCTGGAAAACTTTACTGTCAGACCTCATATAAGAGGCATTTAATGAATTAATACATTTGGCTTCAATAAGTACAAATACATGATTCATGTCATTCTGACACAAAATTACTTGTGTTTTAAATTAATTTTAAAACTAATGTTCATATTTTTACTGAACTCTGTTCTCTATTTAACACTGGCAATGAAGGAAGGTTATGGTAGCTACCTTTTTTTTTTTTTTTTTGTAGAGACAGAGTCTCACTTTATCACCCTGGGTAGAGTGCCGTGGCATCACACTGCTCACAGCAACCTCCAGCTCTTGGGCTTAAGCGATTCTCTTGCCTCAGCCTCTTGAGTAGCTGGGACTACAGGCGCCCGCCACAGCGCCCGGCTATTTTTTTGTTTTGCAGTTCGGCCGAGGCCGGGCTTGAACCCGCCACCTTCGGTATATGGGGCCGGCGCCCTACTCGTTGAGCCACAGGAGCCGCCCGGTAGCTACCTTTTGAATGGTGACTAAATTAATCTTATTCCCACTTATTATCTGCTAGACTAGGTACAACCAACAGACACTTTCACAGATATTAACTGCTGCAGACTCAAGTACTTCTGCAAACCTAAACATACAAGGAACCATAAAATTACATGCCTTGCCAGTTCATCTCATAATCAAATTTCAGAATCTTGTGATTATAGTAAAAAACAGAGAAGTTTACACTCTATAAGGATTTTGCCATTTTCAGATGTTCATGGATTAAGGATAAATTCTGTTCTTAGCCATAACTCTACACATATGCATGTGTTTCTATATCCCTCAAAAGTGATGGGGCAAAAGGAACTTCTTATGATAAAATGTGCTTTATTACATGATAAAGGTATTCTTGTGTACCTCATGCAAACTTATTTACTAACATTCCTTTTCTTTTAATTTTTTAGAATGTGATTATTACTGTTTCAATATTGATGTTTAACCAAAGATAAGTTACCAGGAGTCCAAGAGATATAAGAGGTAGGAGACAGATGTGTTTGGATCTTTGGAACATCAAATGCTTCTAAAGATAGGAATTCATTATTTAATCTTGAATATACAACTTTGTATCATATTTTCATCTCCCCCCCCCTTATTTTTGCTACTCATATAAGCAAATTCTCTTTTTAGAGTAAGTCCCTTCTGCCATGTAAAAAAAAAAAAAAAAAAAACTGCTATGATGTCCAGAACACTTATCTGTCAAATGTATGTGCTCAGTAAATACTGTCAGATAAATGAAGTATTCTGGATCCCTAAATTCTCTTCACCACAGATATCCCCCTCCTTAAAAACCTTATACTTTTTCAAGCACAGTATTTGAAAGTTTACAGATAGAAAATACATCTGTTCTTCAAAATCTTTGTATGTAAATTGGTCATTTTGCATGCTGGCCAGATTCTACTAATTCATAAAGAAGAAAACTTTTCCAGCTCCATCCATGTAAACACAAAAGAGGTAAAGTCTCCATCTTTCTTTAATGCTGCATAGTATTCCATGGTATACATGTACGACAATTTATTAATCCATTCATGGGTCGATGGGCATTTGGGCTTCTTCCACTTGTCTGTCTTTTTTAATTACAGTCATCTGAGTAGGTTTGAAGTGGTGTTCATTGTGGGTTTTACTGGCATTTCCCTTGTAAGTAATAATGGACATCTTTCCATGTGCTTATTGGCCATCTGTATATCTTCTTTGAAGAAATGTCATTTGGATCCTTTGTCCATTTTGAGTGGGTATGTCCATTTTCTTTTTTTGCTGAGTTGTAAGAGTTTGTCATATGTTCTGAATACTAGTTCCTTATCAGATATAGGATTGACAAATATTTGCTCCTATGCTGTGGCTTATCTTTTCCCTTTCCTGATGGTGTTCTTTGCCACACAGTTTTGCATTTTAATGAAGTCCAACGTGCTTATTTTTTTCTTTTGTTGCTTGTGTTTTGGGTATCAGGAGAAAAGCTTATTTATAATACACTGTCTTAGCTCAGCGTTGTGGCGGGCACCTATAGTCCCAGCTACTTGGGAGGCTGAGGCAAGAGAATCGCTTCAGCCCAAGAGTTTGAGGTTGCTGTGAGCTGTGATGTCACAGCACTCTACCCAGGGCGACTTAGTAAGACTCTGTCTCAAAATATATATGTGTGTGTGTGTATATATATATATATATATATATAAAAAATACTGTCTACATCCTTTGGTTCTTCATTATTCACACATATAGAAAATGATACTGTAAGTGTTTGAACTATTATTTCCTATTATAGATCAGAGCACATAAATCCAAAGGAGAATTTTCCCTTAGGAAACTAGAACATTATCCGGCTCAAAAGTATGCATGGAACCACCCTTTGATAATTTCTAGTGAGAAGTCCTATACATTTTACTCCACAAAGAACTCAGGTATAATCTCCTCCCAGGAGAAAAAGGAGAAGAAAAGAGTGAAAATGTTTCTACTGTACCACTCTTGTTTTCCCTACAGGGTTCAATGTAATTGTTTTATTACTATTTCACTTTCAAATTCATTTCAGGGAGTATAAAGTTTAGTTCTGTTTTCTCGTTAGTTCTTACAGGCAGAAAATATATTCTATCTTTTGAAAACAAAGATTTGATTGTGTCACTCTCCTGCCTAAATATCTCCCATGATTCTCCATTATCAGCAGAGTAAAGCCTAGGAGGTTTTCCATAATCTGGCCATTCTCCACCTTGCCAGGCCATCGCTGACTGCTGAGCCCTCCCTCCCCCCCACCCCCACACGGCACAACCTGCTCCTTCACGCCTTCCCAGCTCTGCTCCACATGTTCCCAAGGCCTGAGCTGACCGCCTCTTCTCTGCTGGGAAACATTCCTACTTAACTTCTGGGATTCAGCGGAAGCCCAAACTTCCCAATAATGTCTTCTTCGGGCAGAACTAAGTGTTCTTACCTCCATGTTCTCACATCTCTGTGGCTTCTCTCTTCGTGGCACTCTCTAGAATTGTCAATTCAACTCACTGCCTATTAAAACTGCCCTGATAGATCGTTTTCACTCCTCAGTTTGGCAAAGATACATAAATTTGTGAACACACAGTGTTGGCTGTGGAAAATAAGCACTCCTGTGCATTGCTACTGGCAGGGGAGACTGGCATAACCTCTGGAAGAAAACTTGACAATTTCTATCAGAATTACAGATACACATACTCTTTGACCCAGTAGTTCCTCTTCTAAATTTATCCTACAGATATTCTTGTGTATGTGATAAATAACATCAATAAGATTACTCATTGCAGCAGTTTTTGTAACAGCTTAAGATTGTCCATCAACCAGAAGTTGCTGATATAAATAATGGAACATTCACACAGTGGAATATTATATAGTCATTAAAAAGAATGAGATCATGGAATACTGAGTACCTGCAGCATCTGCTATGTCTTCACTATTCAGAACTTGTAACTAAAATATTTAAAGAAACTGATTTTAAATGCAAATTAAAAGGGCAGATGTTCTCAAACAGGAAAAAAAATTATAAAAAAAAAAAAAAGAATGAGATCACTTTCATGCACAGACATAGAATGATCTCCAAGATATATTATTAGCAGACCAGCATCAAAGTGTGTTAGCATCTTTTTTTTTTTAGGAGAGGATAAAAGAATATAGATGCATGTTCAATATCTATGGCAGGATTCATAAGAAAATGATAACTTTAGTGTCCTACAGGAAAAGAAACTGGAGAGCTGGGACTAGGGCTGTGACTTAACAGACATACTTCCTATTGAATTTTGCTTTGTATTTTTAAAATGTTAA
The DNA here is from genome assembly GCA_963573935.1 of Arctocebus calabarensis. Lineage (NCBI taxonomy): Eukaryota > Metazoa > Chordata > Mammalia > Primates > Lorisidae > Arctocebus > Arctocebus calabarensis. The sequence goes on from CAUYON010096810.1 coordinate 7,036, forward strand.
CTATGTCCAAAATTTTTTCATAATAAATTTAATTCCGCAAATATTTACTTCAAGCCTACTCTGTGTCCAGCACCAGGTCTGACGTTTACCTGTATTTCACTCTGTTACTAAGTTGTGAGCTCCATGGGAACAAAATGAAGACAGTCCTGTCTTATGCATCAAGAATAGCCTTGAAAACACAAGCACTCAAAGTATTTTGCTAAACAGGAGATTGGTCACTTTTCTCCAAATACTGTGCTGCTTTGATATCTGCCTCCCTCACTGCTTTCAGAGGGCTTTTATTTGTTTGGTCAACTGCATTCTCCATTCTATAATTATAATCAATCCTTGAGACAGGTAAAATGAGCCCTGTTTTGAAAACATGAAGCTGATTTTCTGGAAGGTTACATGTGTTGTCCAATCTCACACAGCTAGGAAGTGCCAGAGTTGGGATCAAAATCCAGGTTGTCTGACACCAACTCCCATGCCTTTTCTACGATATCCCAAGTGATAAGGAATAGACAAAGCCCTAGGCTTTTTTTACCCTAGTTCAAATCCTCCCCAGCAGGAAGGCAAGTCCTCTGAGTAGTTGGCAACTGTGAAGGCATAATTTGAGAAGAGCTGATTTGTTCCTTCCCCTTGACTCCCCCAAATCCCTGAAATTCTATCACCGCAGGCCCTACCTTTAACTGTTCAACACCTCATGGTTAATACCTATTTTTAAGTTCCTTTTGAAAAAAATGCAAAAGAATATATATATATATATCCCTATATATATTATTGTTGGGGGTTCACTGAGGGTATAAGAAACTAGGTTACGCTGATTGCATTTGTTAGGTAAAGACCCTCTTGTAATTGTGTCTTGACCCCAAAAGGTGTGTCACACACCGAGACCCTCACCCTCCCTCCTTCCCTCTCTCTGCTCTTCCCTTCTCCCACCCCCTCCCTCTGTCCCTCTCTGTTCTTCCTTTCCCTTACCCCAGCAAAAGAATTTTTTTTTGATTAAAAAATGAAAAAGATACACAAATACACTGTACAGTCAATGATCTTCTTTTTAAACTACCCCTTCCCAACATATTAAATGATAAAAAATGACGCGGCCTGAAATGTGAACATTAATTACACTAGGTGGGTGAAAATAAAAGATTTTCACGTTTTCCTTTATTCTAAATTTTGCTCTTAATAAAATTTTTGGTGATGGGGATATAGTGAAACTTTTTTTTTTTTTTTTGTAAGAAAGAAATAGGTTTTCTCCAGGTGTGTGGCTTACATCTGTAATCCTAGCAGTCTGGGAGACAAAGGCGCGTGGATCTCTTGAACTCAGGAGTTTGTGTCCAGCCTGAGCAAGACAGAGACTCTCTAAAAAATAGCCAGGTATTGTGCCAGGCACCTGTAGTCCCACCTACTTAGGAGGCTGAGGCAAGAGGATCACTTGAGCCCAAGAGTTGTAGGTTGCTGTGAGCTGTGATGACACTACGGCACCCTACCCAGGGTGACAGAACTCTACTCTGTCTCAAAAAGCAAAAAAGAAACGACTGGAGCTTCTGAAATCAGTGAGGCAACTCTAAATGTTTGATAAAGTCCTTTCCAATGACTCTATTGAGGTTACGACTCTTTGTTAAGCAGAAGTCTTTGCCTAACCCACTGGCCTGTGTGGCTAGGGGACTAGGTCTGCCACTTGGCTAAGAGGTCCAGATGGCAGATTGCACCCTGGAGTCTATTCCTCCAGGATTGGGGCCCCAGGGAGCACCTAGGTCCCCTCCCCCTTCTCACCTTCATTCTCTCAGGAGCTAACTCAAGTCAGCTCTTTCCTGTGCCAGGGTCCAGATCCTTCCTCTGATACACACCGGACTCTCAACCCCGAGGGGGCTCTTAGGTCTCTGCTGTCCATCGTCTCCTTCTCAATGGCAGCGCTGAGCATTTCTAGCAAAGCAGATGTAGTGAGGGCCCATGCGCAGGCTAAAGCAGCTCCTCTGGGATGCTAATCTGTGATGTTGACTTCTGAGTAACCCCTGTTCTGGGAATGCCTGTAAGGGTCTCACTTTATCTACCGTTACCTAAATCCTGCCCTTAGATGGGAACTCACTTGGTCCTAAACCCTCCCTGAGGCAGATTCACGTGGCATTCCTGCTTTTCCCTGAGGGGACTTCCATTGTCCTACTTGTCCATTTCCTGTGGTACAAAAGCCCCAGGTCTCAGAGTAACAGCGTGGGGATCCACCACCTTGTCTCAAGGCTGCCTGGGACATGGTTTCTGTTCATAAGTCCCTATTAAATGTTTCTTTCTGAGAACACAGATGAGTCAGCCTCCTTCTTTTGCTTCTCAGCTTTCTCCAACAGCAGGAGTAGTTTTGCACAGACCTGCCAACCCCGGAACAAACCATCTACCCTGAGAGATAAAATGGTGATAAGAGATTTGCTTTCATGGAGCCAATTATTGTGCACGACTATATGCTGACCTCTAAGCCGTACACTTGTTATCTCTTTTTCGTAGCCATCCCCATCCTCACGACCACCTCATGAAGGATGTATTTCTCCTTGTTTCACAAATGAGGGAACTGAAGCTCAGAGGTATTATTAAGTAACTCGGCTGTTGTGAAAATATGCTAAGGGCCCTAGACAGGCAAAAAAATGTGACGGAAGTTCTTTTAAAAAGATGACACGTGGTGAGGGAAGTCAGGCAGAGCTCTCACACGGAATAAGAATAGGAAATTGTGTGCATTTATAATTTATGGACAGCCAACTGTTTGACGACCACATGAGAGAGTGCTGAGACTGGACCCTCACACTCGGGGCACACAGCATTGTGAGATGAGGGGACAGAGAAGGACGAGTCAAGGTGACACAGTAAGAGCTCTGACACTGCTACATAAGGATGGTCTAAGATGCTATGTCATGACATGATGTGACACGACGCAGTGTACACTACAATACAGGCAGAAGGTCATTGAAGTGCCTGGCACATAATATGCACTTAGTAAAATAAACGTCATCCACTATCTGGTGGCACCAGGGACATAGAAGGGTATAGACAAGGTAGGAGAGTGGGAAATAATGTTGTGAATTCCAGGAATTCTGATTAGAACAATCTGGCAGAAGCGTTCAGGTAAATTGGGGGATTTTTTTTTTTTGATGACTGCACAGGGAGACGGCATTCTTTCTTGATCTCTATTGCCAGATACATCTTTCTAAAACACTGCCTTGAGGATGAACGTCCCCTACTCTAAAACATTCAATGGCTCCCCATTGCCTGTGGAATAACGTCCACTACTGGCAGCTTTAGAACTAGTCTTCAGCTGCCTCATCAGGCCAACCCCAGAGTTCTTCCCTTCAAGGAAAGAGGCTTCTGAGAAGGAAGGGTGAGTAATTTGGAGGAAAAGACCGGCCATAAACGTACTACTCCAAAAAGAAAAAAATAAGGTGTTCCCTTAGGGTCAGCCAAGAGGACCTCTTATGATTCGTCAAGAAAGAAAGGGGAGGTGAAAAGGTTTACTCTTTTCTAGCTGTGACCTGAAATTTCTTTAAGAAAGGTAAGAACCTTTCTGACTCACACATAAAGGATTGGTCATTATCCTAGAGGGCTAACAAGCCCAGGAGGGATCTCACAGGTGCCTCTGGGGGTGTGTGCTTGGCAGTGGGAGTATTTATGGCTATGAGGAAGGGTGGTGCTTTGAACACAGAAAACAAACCTACAGGGAGTCCCCACACGGTCCAGAGCTTGCAGCATACACAGACAATGCACAGAGGATTTTTGTCCCATTGATGAAAATGGAGGCTGCTAGGTTTTGTGTAATTTATAAAGACTCTTTTGGTTCATCCTTCCCACTGTCTGACTATAGAGAAGTTTTGTTCTCAGGGGATTTGTAGGGGCAGACATCACTCACTCCATGGGGCTGCTCATGGAGGACAGAAAGATCTCGGTCAACCTCTAGCATGTTCCCAGCCTGCCTGATGAGCAAAAAGACACATTTAAATCTTTAATTTAGTCAGGAGTGGAGGCTCATACCTGTATTCCTAACACTTTGGGAGGGCAACGTGGGAGGGTCACTTGGGGCCAAGAGTTTGAGACCAGCCTGAGTAAGAAAGAGCAAGACCCCTATCTCTACTAAAAAATAGAAAAATTAGCTGGCCATTATGGCAGGCACTTGTAGTCCCAGCTACTTGGGAGGCTGAGACTAGAGGATTGCTTGAACCAAGGAGTCTGAGGTTGCTGCGAGGTAGGCTGACCCCATGGTATTCTAGCCAGGGCAACAGAGTGAGACTTTGTCTCAACAAATAAAGTCCTCAATTTAATTGCATAAAGAGAAGTCAGTTGAATCACTTGAACAAGATTTTATTTACTGGGCGAGCAGCTTTCTTGCCAGCTGCTTCTTGGGTAGAGAGACCTTACGGGTCGTATTTGCCTTCAGACAGGGTGCAGGGGAGAGCGTCATGAACTAAGCAAGTTAATGAGGGAGAAACAAGGAAAATAAACCTGTGTCTTTATCTGTATGCTTCACTAACACCAATCATCTTAAGAATGAGGACAATGTAAATTTTTTCTCCTGAGTGTGTCCAGGTCACTTGGTGGGGGGCATGTCTCATGGGTACTATGGGGTGGATAAACCAAATGCTGTGGAGTCCCATGCTTAACCATTATTGCTGCACTTTAGTCTTATAGCTACAAAAGGTAGGCGCCTATTACTATTCTTATTTCCTATATAGAAAATTCAGATTCAGTGTGGTCAGACAACTCATCCAAGGTCAAACAACTAGAGGTACACAGCACTGCAAGTACAAGTTTGTCTGAATCCAAAGTCCATGTACTGTCCAGGGTATTTTATCTGCATAACCTCATGTTGGGGAAACCAAGGCACAAGCTAAGGATGGGGAGGACTAGAAAGTGGTAGAGGTGACTTTACAACTACGAGCAACTTGAAGAGGGAGAAAGACTTAGACAATGAACTAAGAAACCCAGGTTCTCCGCAGGTGTTACATGCTAGACCTTTGAGGGGAGTAGCTCTTCTATTTGAATTCCCTGAGGTGCCTCACAGGTACTGGGTGGTAGGGGGTCATATGTCAGCTACAGTATCATGATCTTTAGTACATCTGGATCCAGATGATGGCTAATGTTTCTTCCAGGTTTAGCCTCCCCGGAGCTGTCAACTTCCTGCTTTCTGGATGAAGCTGGGAGGGGAAACTAGGCTAGAAATTAAGAAGGCAGTTTTGATTTCTACCTGCAAGTGTCCGGGTCCCCATTCTTACCTGTTCTGGTTCATGTCTAGGCCTTTCATGACAAAATGTTTGGGCTATTTTTTGTTAGTTTTCTTTTCTTTCTTTCTTTTTTTTTTTTTTGAGACTGAGTCTCACTTTGTCGCCCTTGGTGGAGTGCCGTGGCATCACAGCTCACAGCAACCTCAAACTCTTGGGCTTAAGGGATTCTCTTGCCTCAGTCTACCAAGTAGCTGGGACTACAGGCACCCGCCACAATGCCTGGCTATTCTTTGTTTGCAGTTGTCAATGTTGTTTGGCAGGCCCGGGCTGGATTTGAACCCACCAGCTCCAGTGTATGTGGCTGGTGCCCTAGCCACTGAGCTACAGACGCCAAGCCTGTTAGTTTTCTTAATGATTTCCCAACTACCTCATTTATGTGAACAGAAATTCCTATCAAATAAAACACAAACCTCACTCTTAGGAGGTTTATATATATCTCTTTGGCTATGCCTGGACTCCATCAACTCCAAAGCCTTTTTTATTCCAGTGGAAGCTGGAGTCCTCCAGGGATTTAGCTCTAAGAGTGAGAAATCCCTTCTCGTGCTTATTGGACCCTGGTTTCCCGGGCTGCACAGCTTCCTAATGGTTTCCAGACCTATGGCACTAAAGGCTCTGATTTTTCTAAAATCAGTTATGCCAAGGGGAAATGAGGGGTATCTAGAAAACAGGAATTCACCTTGGGCCAGCTAGGCCTAAGTGAAGTACAGCCAGGTAGCACTTATCAGCTGCTCGCTGCACCCCCCCCCCACCCCATCCTTGTGTTTCCTGCTCAATCTGAGCCACAGGCAGCCATTGTTTCCAGAACCGCTGTGATTGGAAGCCTTGGTACCCAGGCCTCCCAGCACTTCCTGTTGTTACCAGGCTTCTCTTTCCTGCTAAAAACAAGGGCACTTCCCTGCAGTGTGTAACCCTTCTCAGGCAATCACTTCTCCCAGTAGCTCCTTCAGTGCTTACAAATAACAGTGCTCATTACACGCCTTTTAATGAACACTTATCTTATTATACAAATACTTTAAGTTCTTTGTAGAAAAATTAAAAATACAGATGAATAAAAGAAAAAAAATCACAACATCTCATCCCCCTCTATCAACACGGAGAAGCACTCCTTTGTTGTGTTTTGGGGAGACTAAACACAATTTTGGTGTTCATGCTTTAACTGTACATCTACATACACGGAATTTACCAAGGGACTCAGGGCTTGAAGAGATGACCACTCCCCACAGTGGAAATGGAGGGAGGGAGTCCCACCCAGAACAAGCCTCCCAGAGGTTCTTGAGTATTGGTGGGCAAAAGGGCCCCCAGGATCATCAGAAGAGCGCATACACCACAGGATTCCACTGCAAATTCTTAGGGCACTCTTGGAGAACTCCAAGACAGATCCTCTTTACATAGTTTGTTACAAATTTGGGGGGCTCATGGGGCACTTCAGGGGTTCGGAGGTGTACCCAGAAACAAAACCAGGAGAGGTTCAGGCCAAGTTCAACGAAAGGGGACAGAGACCCACCTGGACAAAGATGGCAGCTGCAATGAGGATGCTTAGAGGCTTGTTTTTACAATGGGTGTAGGCGAGGAAGATTCTACGGGTTGCTGAAGGTTTTGGTGGGCTAGGGTCTTTCTAGAGGAACTCTTAGGGCAGGGCCAGGTCGGACTTTTGTTCTGGGAGGGAAGGAGGGGGAAAGGTTAGGGCCCCTAACAAACAGGAAGGGATGAGGGAGGCGGGAGGTCAACAGCGTGGCTGGGACTCTGGGAGCCTCCTCAATCCAGCTCCCTGTCCATGTGTCTGAAGGAGCTAATGAAAACACAGATCTGCTTGTGTTTGTCCAAAATGTTGAGTTCTTCATGACCCCTCCCCTAACACCACCCTTTCTAGTCAGTACTCCCCACAGTTCCCTGGAGACCACCCCTCCTACCCCTCCTGTCTTTGCATTTTCCTTCCAGGATTGAAACGGCCCCCAGGAGATGCTTCTCTCTTGCATTCCTCAGAACCCAGGTGAGAAAAGTCCACCCTAGGACTTTTCCCATAATCTCAGACAGAACACTTTGCCCAAAACCATAAATGTGACACCAAACTCGGCTGCACTGTGTAGGTTTCTGGGCACTATTTTATGACACAAAACAAGATAAGATATTCTTTATTTTCTATGCTTGAGACTGAACTCAAATGGCAATAGCCTAGCTCACGGCAACCTCAAACTTCTTGGGTTCAAGTGAGCCTCCTGCCTCAGCCTCCCACGTAGCTGGGACTATAGGTGCCCACCATCACACCTGGATAATTTTTCTGTTTTTAGTAGAGACAGGGTCTTCTCTTGCTTAGGCTGGTCTCAAACTCTTGAACTCCAGGGATCCTCCCACCTCTCGGCCTCCAGGAGTGCTAGGATTCCAGGCATGATCACTATTCCTCTCCCAAGATAAGAGCGGGGCCTGTGGCTCATCCAGTAGGCTCTGGCCCCATATGCCGAAGGTGGTGGGTTTAAACCTGGCCTCGGCTGAACTGCAAAAAACAGAAAAATAGCCGGGCATTGTGGTGGGCGCCTATAGTCCCAACTACTTGGGAGGCTAAGGCAATAGAATCGCCTAAGCCCAGGACATGGAGGTTGCTGTGAGCTGTGTGACGCCACGGCACTCTACCCAGGGCTATAAAGTGAGACTCTGTCTCTACCAAAAAAAAAAAAAAAAAAAAAACCCTCTCCCAAGATAAAACATTCCAATTTCTTCTGGGACCATTGGCCCTTGCCTATAATCTAAGCAGCTACTGGAGAAGTTGAAGCAAGAGGATTGCTGAAGGCCAGGAGTTTGAGACCAGCCAGGGCAACATAGGAAGACACTGTCTCTAAAAAAACTAAAAGAAAAAAAATGTTTAAGACAGTCTAATTTCTATGAGTTTCTATTTTCTAGTCCCAGAGAACATAGTTGAGGGATGAGATGTAAAGTGTTTTAGATAGCAACACTCCCTTCTTCCTCAATTTTCTCTTTGGGTCTCTGGAACATCCCAACAAAGATATGCGGCAGAGAGACTATATCTTTACCTCTGCAGATAATGTATTATCTCTTATGTATAAACAGGCGAAAATTAGTAGCAATTTGTGGCTTGTTGAGACAGCAAGGGATGAAGATATTAAAGCTTTTGCCCTGAAGTTTGGCAGCTCCAAAATTACCTAGTGTTCTCTGAAATGTCTCCTGTGAGCACTGGCATTCATTGCAGTTATCCAAACCTGCTCACTCTTCTTACAACTGTTGTACCTCTGCTCTCAGCACTGCCTTAGAAGTCATTTTCACCAGGTACATAGTTGTCCCTCTGTCTCCATGGATTTTTGCATCCCTGTATTCCACTAAAAGAAGATTGAAAATACTTGGGGAAGCCAGATGCAGTGTCTCACGCCTGTAATCCTAGCACTCTGGGAGGCCGAGGTGGGTGGATGACCTGAGTTCGGTTTGAGATCAGCCTGAGCAAGAGTGAAACCCATCTCTAAAAAATATCTGGGCCTTGTGGTAGGTGCCTGTAGTCCCAGCTACTCGGGAGGCTGAGGCATGAGGATTGCTTGAACCCAGGAGTTTGAGGTTGCTGTGAGCTATGATGCTACAGTGCTCTACCAAGGGTGACAAAGTGAGACTCACTCTCTCTCAAAAATAAATAAATAAATAAATAAAATTCAGAGAAGAAATGGATGGTTGCATCTGTACTGAACACGGACATTATTCTCATCACTATTCTCTAAATAGCATGGTATAACAACTATTAACAATGTATTAAATTAATATTAGGTATTATAAGTAATCTAGAGATGGCTTAAAGTATACAAGAGAATGTGTGAACATTTTATTTAAATAGTACACCATTCTATATAAAGGACTTGAGCATGCACAGATTTTGGTATTCGCGGAGGTCTTGGAACCCACCCCCCAAAATACTGACCGATGACTATATTTAGAATTAGGTCTTAATTATAAAGATGGCACAAAGGATTACTGTCAAATTTATGTGCACCTCCTCAGATGAGGAAGCAGTCATAAATAATATACAAAGGACATGGACAACTATTTAAACACAGTGCTAGTGTATCATGCAAATGTTCTTTTATTTTTAGAGTTAGAGGAGCTAAATATGAAAAAGATCTCTATTGCACTTAACTTCTAACTTTTCTCGCCTCACCCTTTAAGAGCTACAGAATTGGAATTTTCTGGTGTTTGCAATTGAAAATGTCAGCGGTCAGATCTGATCCAAGGACAGCCAGGGATGGGCATCTCTCCAAAAAGTAAGGCTCAGATATTGATCCTTTTTCTTTTGGGGATGAAAAAAGAGTCAGAGATGGGGTTAGATATACCTCCAGGGCACTATGGGCACCAAAAAGCAATAGCTTCTGGCAACAGCCTGGGAAAGGCCCCTAATGGAGATGGACTTCCAACTCAAGCTGGCATCCAGGGAAGCCACTGTAAAGCTTCTGTGAAAGGAGTGATGGCAAGACACTGCTGTTTGAAAAGCTCTGTTAGGATCAATTAAAGGTGGAAAACCTTCTGAGAAATGATTTGGGCATTGGGTGACCGACCTGGTCACCTCCTCTGGACAGACTTCCCCGATTCCCAAAAGTGGGAAGTACTTAAAATAGTCCTGGGGCAACAGGTAACCAATTAAGGCTTAATTGAATTGTTTTGTTTTTATTGGCTCGTCCTCTGTTCTGTAAACTTCATGAGGAGCTATGTTTATCTTCCTCAACTTACAAGACACTATCAATGCCCTCAGTTTACAGTCCACTACTTTTCGCGTGACAGTCACAAGGCAGAGCATATATGTGGAAGGAAGAGTGGGAAGAAAGCCTGGGTCCAAGGGCACGGGCATCCACTGGGTACCATACAGGCTCGGTCTTTGGAGAACACGGTCTAGTGGGCCTATGGAAGGATGACAAAGTGCACTGCAGCCTCCAGTGCTCTTTTCCCTTCCAAATCCTTATTTACTTTATTCTTCTCAGCAACCCCATCCCTACCCTCCAAGCATCTACTCCACACTCTATCCTTGCTCTCTGCTTGCTGATCCAGAATCTGGAATATCAGAGTTGGAAGGGACTTTTAAGATCATCTTGTTGAACCTATTTGATTCAGTACGGAAAATTAAGATCCCAGGACATTTGGGGATTGATCCCAGGTCTACCAGGGATCTACCCAACTCAACAACAATGAAGCCCTGAAGTTTGGAGAGAGACTGAGAAATAGGACAGAGTACTTTGAAAAGTAATTAAGGTTTCTTTTCTTTCTAATTTTCAGGATTAAGGCTTAAGTACCTGGTAGGCCTCTTTCTGCTCCACACTAATACTTTAGTTTTGGAAGCAATTTAGGGTTTTTAACCATAGACACACCCTTAGCATTAATAATGTTTATTGGTACCCACATATGCCTGATTTTTGAGATTCAAAGTACACTTATGTCTTATACTTTTAAGACACTGCCCATAACCTCAACTGACAGTCTAGTTAGTTCAATTACATGCAGTTAAATTGTGGGTAGAACAAAAATGTCAGCGAGAGCCCTCTCTTACTCATTCTCCAGCTGTCAGGCAGGAGTCATTGGGTTTAATGATATCTTTCTGGAGAGAGACGAAAGGGAGTCGGCTGCCAGAGGCTGTTTCTCTCCCACTATAAATTTGCTTTCTCTTCTTAAAAATGAGTAGCTGATCCTCCAACATGAAGGAGGGGTTTGTTTATTGTTTCACACATCTCCCGATTCCTGCTTGAAGAGAATGTAGGCTTCTGATGGATTGTCCTAGGCTTAAATTGAGCAGGCTCTGAGGGTGATGTCGGGCGGCTGGGATGGGGGCCTCAGGCACCGGCAGAACACAGGAAAGTAGGCCTGAGCTGGCTGGGGAGCTTAGAAGACTCCCCTGAGGGATAAGCCCCACAGGGAAGACAGGGCATCCCTGGTGTTACAGGACCCAACAGAGGGCAGTCAATTGGATAGGACCCGTGCAACATAAGGGATCTGGACTGGGGAGGGCAGTTGTTCCCATAAAAGAGATGGGCTGGGGCTGTCAGAATGCTTTATGACTTAGCGTCGTGCACAGACACCACCTCAGCTATGTCCCTGTCATCTGGTCTGCAGGCTCTTGCTGAAGTCATTTAGTGGCCTCCTCCTACCCTGCCTCAAGCACCTGGGAAGAGGGACAGACCCAGGAAGAGAAAGGGGTCCCTGCCCAGGCCCCCTCTATTTCTCGAGCTCTGCTCAGATCGTGCCCTCTCCAAAAGGCTCTTAGACTTACGTGCTCTTTCAGTCTATGTTTGGGTGCTAAAGACACAGTGGGAAGCAAATCAGGAGGCCCCACCTTTACAAAACTCAGCATCTAACAGGAGGAAGTTCACATAAATCACTTTCTCCCTCTACCTTTCCTGGGTAAGAGGACAAGTTCTGGAGCTATTCTGAACGGGTCCAAACCCTCCCACTGCCACTTTCTAACAGTGAGACCCAGACATATCCCCTGTGAGTGGAATATCATGTCCTGCGTGCCGGGGTGCTTCCAGCTGACACCTGTTCCCTGTGTCATGATGGATTATGCACCCTTTCACATTAAAATGTTTCCCAATTTGGGTAAAAAATTATATGGTTATCTTACTCGCAAGGTTCAGTTTCCTCATTTGTAAACTAGAGTTAATAATAAAATCTACCTTATAGGGTCGTTGTGAGATTTCAGTAAAATACGCTGCAAAGTGCTTGGAACAGCAACTCAGTAAGCTCCCAATCAATGTTAAGTATTGCTGTTGTTATCTTGACTGTCATTATTGTCCCACTGGGCTTTGGTCATTGGTCAGTGAGTGGGTCCTCCCATTAGGGATTATTTCACACCTCTTTGTACTCCTGGCACTCAGCACCAGGCCCTGCGAAATGGAGATTCCGACTCAATGTCTACTCAAAGGGACTGGGCCACAGGCATTACCACGGGAGGGCATACTTGTAAAAAGGGGATGGGGGCTCGGCGCCTGTGGCTCAACGGGCTGGGGCACCGGCCACGTGCACCTGAGCTGGCGGGTTCGAATCCAGCCCCCGGGCCCGCCAAACAACAATGACGGCTGCAACCAAAGAAAATGGCCGGGCGTTGTGGTGGGCGCCTGTGGTCCCAGCAACTTGGGAGGCAGAGGCAGGAGACTCGCTTGAGCCCGGGAATTGGAGGTTGCTGTGAGCTGTGATGTCACGGCACTCTATCCAGGGTGACAGCTTGAGGCTCTGTCTCAAAAAAAAAAAAAAAAAGGGGATGGGTGGACTGTTCAGAGATGCTGTGTCCTCCCTGGTCTCAGACAGAAACACAGGAAAATGGAGGCTGTTTTCCATGTTCCCTTTCTGAATAGGGCTGCCACTTAAAATACAGAACACCCAGTTAAATGTGAATTTCAGAAAAACAATGAATAATTTCCATGAATATGCCCCCCTCCTCTTTGCTACTAAGCAAACAAACAAAAAGTTATGTCCCCAATTTTGCATGGGACATACATTAAAACATTTATTAGATCTGTTGTTTATCTGAAATTCAGATTTAGTGGTGCGTCTTCTATTCTTGTTTGCTAAATAGAGCAGCTTACCCTCTCCCACTCTCTGCTGCCCCCTGGTCAGCAGCGGTGTCTTCTCTAATTCTCATAGTCACAAAGCCATCACCATAGATCTCCCCTGAATCCTATTTGTCCTACGTAGCCAACCCTAGGCCTGTCTTTTGGACACCTCTCATGACTTAACTCCCTCCAGCAAAAGATGAACCGAGAAAAGGGAGGGTGGAAGCCAGTCTGTGTTAGGGAGCCACGAAGCTCACTGGGTCAGAGGCTTCTGGACAACTGGAAGTGTCCATGGGCTCCCTACCTATAGAGATAAGGAGAAGCTGTTTCCCCACCTGGTATTGGGAGAAAAGGAAGTAAGGATGAAGCCGGCTGTGACACCCTCTCCAAGCTTTCCCGTCTCACAGGCTTCCCTCCCAAGCCTGCCTGCGTGTTCCCAGCTCCTAGAGGCCCTTCTCCTCAGGTCCTGGGTACATTTTTGATGATATCAATGGATGGGCAGGGAGATGCGGGAGGAAGATGCCAGGGTATGTCTGAGTTTAGAAAGTGTCCATTGTCGGCGTGTCAGTTACCAGCCTCCCAGCCCTTCCTTTTTCCTTAGAACATTATGTGCCAGGCACTGTCTGATACATGCAGCTGCCTTCGGATATTATTCTTTCAATCCATACTACCCTGCAACATAAGTATAACTATCCTTATTATACAGCTGAGAAATCAGAGGCTGAGAGAGTTTATTCCCTTACTGAATTGTCATTCAGTTTGTAAGTGTGGAGCAGGTAGTTAAACTGAGTCTCTCTGACTCCCAGTCTCACTCTTAGCGCCCTCCTACACTGCTCTCCTTTTTTTTGGAGACAGGGTCTTGCTCCGTCACCCAGGCTGGAGTGCAGTGGCATCATCATAGCTCAGAGAAACGTCACACTCCTGGGCTTTAGAGATCCTTCTTCCTCAGCCTCCTGAAAGTAGCTGGGACTATAGGTATGTGCTAGTAGGCCCAGCTCATTTTTTCTAGTTTTTGTATAGACAGGGTCTCACTATGGTGCCCAGACTGGTCTCAAACACTTGGCCTCAAGCTATTTTCCTGCCGTAGCCTCCCAAGGTGTCAGGAGTATAGGAATGAGCCACTGTGCCCAGCCTGCATTACTCTTTTTTCTCATAATTCACCCTATTACAAACTAGGTGATTAATAAATATTCCCTGCGCAAATGCATGACTGAATGTGTGAATGAATATATCTAGACCTGAGGAACCACACTCACTTCTGTAAACTCACCCGACAATGAGCCTTAGGAGAACTATTTGCTGTGGGGTATCTATATATTTTTTATTTTGAAAATTCATCCAAGTATAATTTTGCAATCCAATATTTGGTAGCTAGTAATTTCATTACAATATTGTATATATTTGTTTTGAAATAAAAATTTTTTGATTATAAGCTCTGAATGCCATAGACCTAGAGGCTCCTAGTTATTTTTTGTACTTTTTACAGTGGTGTGGGGGGAACATACTCCCTGTGTAACTCGGGGTTCAGCTGGTGTTTTTGGAAACCATCTTTGTGGGATTCTCAAGTGACAGCCTCTTGTTGGTCCCTGTCTTTTTAAGAACTTTACTGAAACATGCTCTTGACCTTAAGTTCTATGTGAAGCAGCAGTAACTGACAGTGTCTGCACAGCTCTGAGTATTCCATTGAGAAATGTATTTTTTCTTTTGATCTTGATGTACATTTGGTATTAATCTTTTTTCTTGGTGTGTTTCCATTTACACATGAATAACTTCTGGATGGTTTTAGCAGAGCATTGCTACAGCTGGGTGAAGAAGACGCAGGGCTTTTTAACAGAAAAATCCCTGGGGCCCTGACCTACATCACTCTTTCAAAGCCCATAGCCACAGCAGAGCACAGCACAGTTACACACACACATACACACACCTGAGACACAGGGCACAAGTTGTAAAACGGAGAAGGAATCTACCGTGAGGAATGTGAGCGTGAACATGAAGAAGTATAACTACCACCATCTTAAGGAAAAAGAGGAGGTGCCAGCTGGGGCCTGCGGTCTGGTACGATTTCCAACAAATTCCAGGAGTGCCCAGGACTCCAAAGTCTCATGTCAGAAAGTGAAAGGACATCTGGGAGAGCCCTGAGAGGTAGCAGGAATGTCTTCCACACAGATTTCTGGCTGTTACATAATACCAGCGATGCATTCTTCACTCATGACTAATATGTCCCTACCACCATTAGAAGTGTGCAACAATAGTGTAATGGCCCTATAAATAAATGTCCAATTACCAGGGCGGCACCTGTGGCTCAGTCGGTAGGATGCCGGCCCCACATACCGAGGGTGACAGGTTCAAACCCGGCCCCAGCCAAACTGCAACAAAACCATAGCCGGGCGTTGTGGTGAACGCCTGTAGTCCCAGCTACTCGGAAGGCTGAGGCAAGAGAATCGCCTAAGCCCAGGAGTTGGAGGTTGCTGTGAACTGTGTGATGCCACGGCACTCTACCGAGGTAACAAAGTGAGACTCTGTCTCTACAAAAAAAAAAAAAAAAAGTCCAATTACCCATGTTTATAGGAATATATTTAAAAAGATAAGAGTCATGCTATCCTCAGAGCAGACCAAATTCCCTTATCTTGGGCGGTGCCTGTGGCTGAAGGAGTAGGACGCCAGCCCCATATACCAGGGGTGGTGGGTTCAAACCTTGCCCTGGCCAAAAAACTGCAATAAATAAATAAATAAATAAAATTCCCTTGTCTTCCCTAGAACTGTATTTAAAAGGTTAATAAAGCTAATTTGGGTGAGATTTTCTTCTTACTAGAAGAAGTGTGATCTTGAGCAAATTTTTTAACCACTTGAGGCCTCAGCATCATCATGTTGAATGGGGAGATAATTTGTAGTAGTGACTACACACAGAGTTGCGGAGCAGATTAAATGAGTTAACCTATGTAAAGCACTTAGAACAGTGCCTGCCAAAAAGGCACTACATAAGGTTTTGCCAGTATTATTATTATTATTATTATTATTTTTGAGCCAGAGTCTCATTTTGTCACCCCCTTTGAGTGCCATGGTGTTACAGCTCACAGAAACCTCAAACTCTTGGGCTTAAGCAATTCTCTTGTCTCGGCCTCCCAAGTAACTGGGATTACAGGTGCCCACCACAACACCCAGCTAGGTTAGTATTAATATTATTATAATATTAATATTATTATCAGCAACAGCATCCTAAGATGACCACAAACATCATCTCCCTGCATCTTTTCCAGGCTTCCACAACTGGATGCACGCTCAAGGCCATCTTTCTTATTCTGCCCGGATCTAAACTCACTTGCGTCCTTACTATTTATGACCCTTTCCCAAATAATATTTACCAACGTGTTGTATTGTTCTCTGTGCCCAGCTTATAGCAGCTGCTTGGCAAATGCTATCTGGACTCTGTGCTGCCCTTCATCCCGTATGTTCCTGGCTCATACAATAAATGTGGACTCCTTCCAATTTCATGTTCCTCCATAGCATTTCTTCATTAAACATTTATAGGTAGTTGCTCTGTACCAGCTCTGCCAGGCATTGGTGAGAAAACACAAATCCTGTGAAATCCCCCATGCTGTTCACACACTGAGGAAAGCTCATGCAGATGTCTGACCAGCTCCTCTGGCCAGCAGAGTGGCCAAGGAGGAATATTTAAAGTGATCTTGTGTTTTGGAAAAAAAAAAAAAAAAGCAAGCTATGTGCTCAGACAAGTCTTAGCATACCTAAGAAAACAACAAGGCAGAATAATAAATTTGGGATTCTCTCAGATATTTCTAGCCATATGGTCAACAAAATTAAACTGCTCCAGAAAGAGTTTCACTTAAATTCCTCCAGAGACCGCAGCCTTGGTGTGTGTGCAGAAAGAGTACCCACGCCACTCTGAGTACTAGTTTGAGTATCTTACGTCCACAGCGTTGGATCTGATCTTCACTATCCCTGGAAGTAAGAATTATCATTCTCATTTTTTAGAGGAAACTGCATCTCAAAGAGTTCTCTTGTCACATCACAGAGCTGGTAAGTGACCTAGGCTCTCTTGACCCTACGTAGCTGCCAATAGGGTCAAAATACTTGAGCTATTCCTTTATGTTATCAGTCACTAAATCCTACTGGAATGAGTCATGGCACTTGGGAGAGACACCTTTGGAGACCTCTGTAGAGCTCCACATTTGGAAATTCTACTGGAACAATTTATTTATATGATAAAACAAGAAGACAGCACGTTACTTCATGGGGAGATAGCCACTGGGGTCAGTTTTACTGAATAATTGTTAATTTCTACACACCAGACCCTCCATAAATGTGTAGCTCAGTCAGATTAGAAAAGACATACATGGCGGGGTATCTCGCAGTGGTTTTACGTTGCATTTCCCCTGTGGCTAACAATGGTGAACATCTTTCTATGTGCTTACCATTTATCCTCTTCAGTGAAGTGTCTTTTGTCCATTTTCTAACTGGATTGTTTGGCTTATCGTACTTCTAAAGTTACACACACATATAGACACTTGTCCTTCGTCAGACATGTGGTTGGCATGTATTTTCTTCCTCTTTGTAGTTTGTCTTTTTACCTCTTAATAAGATCTTTTTTGCAGAATAGAAGGTTTTAATTCTGATGAGGTCCAGTTTATCAGTTTTTCCTTTTATGAAGGAAAAACATGCCTTTGGTGTCAAGTCTAAGAACTCTTTGCCTGGCCTCAGATTCCAAAAGTTTTCTTTAATTTTTTTTAAAAGAGTTTTATAGCTTTTCATTTTACATTTAAGTCCATGATCCTTTTTGATCTAACTTTTGAATATGGTATAAGGTCTACATTAAGGTTTAGTTTTTGGTCTATGGAGGTCTACTTGTTCCAGTCTCATTCTTGGAAAAGGCTATCCTTCTTCCCTTGCATTGCTTTTGCACCCTTGTCAAGAGGCAGCTCTCGTGCCTTTTGATTGGGGGGGGGGTTATTACTAGATTCTCTGTTTTGTCCCATTGATCTATATATCCATTGCTGCTAACATAATACTATCTTTATACTGTTGCTATTTACTAGGCCTTAATATTGGGCAGAGTGATTCTTCCCACTTTATTCTTCTTTTTCAAAACTGTTCTATTTTCCCAAGACATTTTTGGAATAAGCTTGTCTATGTCTATAAAAAACCTTGCTGGAATTTTGATAGAAATTACATTAAAACTTTAGGCCAATTTAAGGGAAAATAGACCTCTTTACTGTGTTGAGTTTATGGGATCTTTGCAGTTTGTTCCTTCTCCATTACTGTAACTAACATTCTGAAGAAGAACATCATTAGCTAATGTCTCAATTACTTGACCGACTGTGTAACTTGCCCGTGGGTTGTGGTTTTCTGTTGTCACCCACTCATGCTGGGTATTGCTGCCAAAATGATGAACCACAAGTCCTCCCCCACCAATGGGAGTCTTGCATTGCTTTCTACTCCAGATGTAGGCCCAGGCTTACCCTCTTATGAAAACTCCCCAAATTGGTATCTCTAATTTGGTCTTAAAATATGCAGGTAATTCACAACTCTGAACCGTTCCCTAAACCAATAATTTAGCCAGTAATTCTTTTCCAATGATGCCAATCTGTTTTCATTTTCTTCCATCAATTCGAGCTTACTCTATGCAAGAAATATTCCCCAAATAACCTGGTCATCTTGTAAATGTTCATATACAGTGGCAGGCCTAGCATATCTGACATTTGGAGCAGGTCATGTTTAATGTCACCCTCCTCTACAGAATGGAATTACGTTCAGTAATAAGCATATAATGTAATCATAGCAATAGTTGATGTTTTATTTTAGTTTTTAGCTTTAAAACAACTTGAAAACAATAAAATTCTTATTCTAAAGATATTCAAATTCAGTAAGATATTTCACGTATGAAATAAAATTTATACTTATGAAACAAAAATATTACAACCGGTAGTTTGTATTCCGTTTCACTATTTTAAGTTTCAATAACAAATGAAAGTCTCAAGTGGTCATATAATGGCTTAAGTTCTGATTCTCCCTGTTTTTAATCACTGTGCTAATTTGTTTATTCCATATCTACTGTTTGAGTGCCAAAATATGTAGTATCATACGGGCGGGAAACACAAACAGCACCTGGAACCAGGTCAAACTGTTTAAATCACTATGAGATTACTGGGAAAACAAGCACCTGTAGTTGAGTCCACATGTGTCGGGGACTGACTGTATGAGTTGGAGTTCTTCAAGTCACGTCCACATAGAATACAATGTTTATTAAGGGACAGCAACAAAATTGTATTAATTTGTGTTTATTAAAGGATAAGTAATAAAAGTACACTAATATACTAAATAAGGGTGGATTCACAAATACATGACTCAAGTTCACAGTCTCTCAAAATGTCAATTTGGAGTTATCCTGTAACCCAGTGATTCCATTCCTAGGTATATAAATGCCCAATAGAAATAAAAACTTACATCTACACAAAAATTTGTACCCAAATCTTCATATTACAGAAGCATTATTCGTAATAGCCAAAAAGGGAGAATCATTCATATGTCCATCGACTGATGAATAAACTATGGTGTACCCATATAATGGAATCTTGTTCAGCAATATAAAGGACTTGAGTACCAACACATGCTTTGTCGTGAATACCCCTTGAAAACATTATGATAAGTGCAAGAAGGCAGACACAAAAGGCCACCTGTTATAAGATTACACTCATACTAAATGCCCCAAACAGGCAAATCTATAAAGAGAAAAAGTAGATTAGGAGTTTCTTATGGAGTGAGTAGGGGGAATGGAAACTGATTATTAATGAATATGAAGCTCCTTTATAGTGTGATGAAAATATTCCAAAATTGATTGTGGTCATAGTGTATGAATACACTAAAAACCAAAAATGGGTGAGTTGTGTGGCCTGTTAATTATATCTAAATACAGCAATCGTTTCGAATTTAGACCAACACAAGATTTTGCATAGGGAGGAATACTTTATCACTGTCATTGCTGGAATTCTGTGGTATGGTGATTTAAACCCATCATAAGTTTGTTTTATTGTCCTTTTTAACTTCTCCTATCCAAGTACTCACAGGCCTGATCTTGCTTAACTTCCAAGATCAGATGAGATTGGGCATGTTCAGGATGTTATGGCCATAGACTCATTTTTAACTTTTTTATAGACGATGGACCTCCTTCTCAGGCATGAGGTTGGCCCTCTCCCACCACTGCATCTTAGTACATCACTGTTGACATGGTCAGTGTACAATTTGGTTGATGTAAATATCTTGTGTGCAGAGAAAAGTCTACTTTGAGACTTAAATAAGGAATTTTAAATTTTTTAAAAAAGGAAGTGGCATTCCATTAAAAATGAAGTAGAACCTTTTATATAGTTAAGTGAGTCTTCTGTGGACTTTGTATTCAGAAACCACACTTTTTAAATGCAATTAACCCAGGATGTATATTTCTTGTGCACTTGGGTAGCTCCTATACTCACTACCTATAAGCAATCCATGGGTATAAATGTCTGGTGCTCTTTCCAACCCCCAAACCTATAAGCACTCCTACTTCTGCAGCCGTGGACACTGACCCTTAGATCATCTTACCCTCCAGCCACAGAACAATGCCTCTGCTCCTAGGCCCTCCGCAGCATGGCTGCCATGTACTCCCTTCTCCTGACTGAGCCTCACATCCCTGTGGGAGCCCACGTGTCTTCCTCCTGCACACTCATTCCTTCCTTTGTCCCTTTCCCCTGATGCACAGTGCCCCCAGCTCCATCTGAAGAAGACACATTTCCCCAGAGGTTCCAGGGCGTGTCCTCCCCATTACTCTCTACCCTGGGCCCAGGGGAGTTAATGTCTCCACTCAGACACCCCGGATTAGGGCACTTGGAAACCGGACTTGCCTCTGGCAATGCCCTAAATGGTGGGCAGTTCCTATAATATGACAAGTGATAATTTAAAAAGACATTTATGTACATATCGCAATTTTTAGAAGCTACATATTATCATAATTTGATGATAAGACGGAGGCTCAGAGAGATTAAATAACTTGCCCCAAGTCGCACAGCCAGTAAGCAAAAGACCCATGATGGAAACCTATGGTTTCTGCTTCCCATTCCCGTTCAGTATTACATAGAGGAGTGGACCACAATGAAATTATAGTCTGCATAAACTTTTGTTGGTTGGGCTTGGAGCCTAACCACCATTTTAGGTCTTTTGTTTTCCATGGGAAAATGCATTTCAAATTCTAAGCAATCAGCACACAAGTGTTCTTCTGAAGCATCACTCATTTTTAATTTGGAGACTGTCTCTATTGTTTTCCCATCAAAGGTTTCCTTTTTATTCCCCCTTTCTGTGGCTGTTGTAGTAAGTATGATTTTTAACCCTCTATATTTTATTGATTCCATTATCTCACTGGTCAGGACTTAAAGGGAGGATTGAAAAACAGAGGCTTTAGAGTCAAACTTGGGCCATTCACTTATTAGATGTGACCTCAAGCAAATTACTTCACTTCTCTGAGCCTCAGTTTCTTCCTCTGTAAAATATGGGCAACGTTAATACATATAGGATTATTGTAAGAATTAAATAAATTATACAGGCTTGTAAAATGCTCAGTACAGTACTTGGTGCAGAGTCAATAAATAAAGAATGTCATAGTTGTTTAAAGGGAGGAGTCAGGCTGACTACAAACTAGACATACCCCCACTGGCCAGAAATGATCCTTGTTTATTCTTATTGTGCAGGTGAAATTATTAGTAGCACTTCCTGCCACTCTAAAGGTAACTCGATATGAATGATAAATTATATGGCCCCATACCTGGAGATGGCTGGCTGGCAAGGCCCAAGATTTGTGACTTCAATGGGACCACAAAGCCCCAAGACTGGAGCTCTCTAATTATAGAAAAATCTGGATTTTGTCAAGAGCATCTCACCAGGGAGCTGAGAACTACTGTTTGTATGTTTCCACAAGCAGCATCTGTGTTCCCACTGAGGGTCTGAAGCCAGGAAGGGAGCTTGCAGGGATGAGGGAGCCCAGCCAAAGGAACCAGCAGTCACGCAAGTATCTGGTCAGCCAGGAGCCCTGCCAAGGAGCCAGGCCACAAGGGCAGGGTGGGGGCTAGAGAGGGGGCCAAGGCCAAGACAACAAGCCAAACAGGAGGCGAGGGGGAGCCAGAAGACGAGGTGTCAGGGACATCAGCAAGTTCGATCACCAAGGTGCCGGAAGGGCAGTGAGTCTCACTCTGTTCCTCCTCCAGGGCCCAGCTCCACCCTTCCTGGTCTTTAAAGGGGTTGGGGCGCTATCTAGGGCACAGCCAGGTCGCACCCTACACAATGCTGTGCACGTGTGTGAGGGTTGATGTGGGACTCTGAGAAGACTGTCAGTGACAAGGACCAAACCTAAAGCAGGCAGCGTCATTCAGACCTCCAGCCACATTCGCTAACCAGAACTGGCAGCTGATTTCAGTTTACCTGAGTACATAACTTCTCACAAAGTAACGCCATAAAACACTTCTCACAAATGAGAGGTATAATGAAAAGTTCTACTCATCAAGGGCACCAGGGCGGAAAGGGGCAGGAGTGAGACCCAGCTTCTACCCTGCCTCTGCTTTTTCCTGGCTCTGACTTTCTGGATGAGTCACTTCACCTCCCTGAACTGATTTCCTCACCTGACAGTGGAGATGGTAACTGTTGTGAAGGTAAGGGGGGGAGGGCCGAGGGAATGCAAACATAAACACCTTCCCAAAAGGTTGGGACAGATACATGGGTGATAGGCCCACAGTGGGAAATTAATATTAATGGATCAGTGTCCCCTTTTGAAGAAGGAAGAACAAGCTTCCTTTCCAACCGCCACTCCTGGTTTGAACTGGAATGCTGAGTTGGGCTGTTTTGGTCCAGTATTTCCAACATATGGAACAAATAGCACCTTTGATCAGGGCAGCATGCTGTTGTAGAAAATGCATGGGCTCTGGAATCTGACAGGCCTGGGCTCCAATCCAAGTTGGCCCTTACTGCTTCTCTATGAATTTAGGCAAGTTGTTTAGCCTCCCAGAGCCTTGGTGCTCTCATCCGGAAAATGAAGCGAGGGCTATCCACCTAAAAGAGTGGAGTTAAGTAAGATCAGGTAGAGAGACTGGCCCAGGGGAGGGAATAATAAATAGAGGTTCTCATGAACACTATGAAAGCACAGGCAGGCCCTGGGTGATAGACCACCTGACTTACCATCAGGGTCTCAAGGCTTCCCATAAGGATAATCTATCATTAGGCAATTAAGTTAATAATTTGGGAACTGGTTTCTTCTGTGCGTGTAAACAAGACTGCATGGCGGATGCTGTTGGTAGGAACAGCATCTAGTGCTGGTCCCCTGGATTATACTGCCACTCATGCACAGCATAGCTCCTGTCTTAATTTTTTAATTTGATTTTGTTGAGTCTGTGTTTATGCTTATGACCATGCCTCCAAAACAAAAGGCCACTGCAAGTCACAGTGAGCCTGCAGAGAAGACAAAGGGGATTATAATGAAAACTAAAGTAGAGATAATAAAGTGTTGGGGCGGCGCCTGTGGCTCAGTCAGTAGGGCGCCAGCCCTATATACTGAGGGTGGCAGGTTCGAACCTGGCCCTGGCCAAACTGCAACAAAAAAACAGCCGGGCGTTGTGGCGGGCGCCTGTAGTCCCAGCTACTCCGGAGGCTGAGGCAAGAGAATAGCCTAAGTCCAGGAGTTGGAGGTTGCTGTGAGCGGTGTGACGCCACAACACTCTACCAAGGGCAATAAAGTGTGACTCTATCTCTACAAAAAAGAAATAATAAAGTGTTGAGAGGAAGGCCAGATGCCATCATTCGTTGGGAAGGCCTCAGGCTTCAGTCGTTTAACTATCGGAGCAATTAGAAAGGATAAAGGCAGAGTAACAGGACATGAGGAAGGCAGTATTCCAAATGGTTATTACTAAACAGTGTACCAGATTAACTACTGACATGGAAACGTTATTATTGATTGGGTACATGAAAATAAGCACAACATTCCCATTAGCCTAGTGTTAATGCAACATTAGATGAATGTTAACCTTTAATATTCTTTTTTGAAATTTCTCCCATCTAAACTTATATGTGGGTTTTATTTTTATGTTCTGCTTGCTTGAATTAAAAGAAAAAGCAAAATAGTTTCTGTAACTCATTATTACATTACAGGGATATTATTATTATTATTACTGAAGTATTATATTATTATTATTGCCCCATATAAGCCACTATAGTTTTATGATGATGATGACATATAGGCACTGTTCATCAGGGATTCAAGTTATGTACAAATCTGACCTAAAGACAGTCTCAGCAATGTTATCTTGTCTGTAACCTGAGGACCGCCTGTGCTTTAACTTCTGCCTCGCATAGCAGAAAGTCGGGAACAAAGACCTGGCTACTGCCTACTGCTCAACGCAAGAGAGCAGAGGGGTGAGGCTGCCAGGAAAGGCTAACACAGGCCAGGCTGCATGAGCATAAGTATAGGTCTGGAACTCAAAGTGTGCGTACGCACGTGTGTGCGCATGTGATCCCTGTGCGCTGTGTTACAGTTACAGCACATTTGGAAAACTGGGGGCAGCTTGTAGAAGCTCAACTTAAAATGCAGGGAATCAGAGGAAGAGGCCAGAGGTCAAACACTATCTCATATGGAGAACGGTCAAAGGAGCTGGGGGATTCAACCTGGAAAAGAGAAGTCAGGGCAAAGTAACAACTGTCTTTAAATAATTAAAGGGTTTCAAGCAGAAGCAGGTGAAGACATAGTCTTTGTGCCTCTAGAAAGCAAAACAGGACCCAAAGACAGAAATGACAGAGGTGGAGTTGAGCTCAATGGTAGAAGCGGCTCAGTCCAGTGGGGCTCTTCACTAAGGGAAGAGGCTGCCTTAGGGGGTGGGGAGAGTCCAGCCACTGCAGGAACCCAGCAAAAGCTGGGTGACCTCTGGGTC
The DNA here is from genome assembly GCA_963573935.1 of Arctocebus calabarensis. Lineage (NCBI taxonomy): Eukaryota > Metazoa > Chordata > Mammalia > Primates > Lorisidae > Arctocebus > Arctocebus calabarensis. The sequence continues at coordinate 31,738 of CAUYON010096810.1, forward strand.
CAGGATTCCTTCATTGGTTTGGGCTGGGATTAGGTGCCCTCTGAGTTTCCCTCTGAGTCTATTAACTCTTAATAGAGGTCTGGTTTTCATAGTCCTGCTAAAATATTTTATCGTCCTCAAGTTCTTCAAAATGATTGATCAAGGTGATTGTGCATGAAGACATTAAAAACCATAGGAAATAGTGAATTTAGGGCACACAGGCTGTTTTATTTTTGTTGTTAAATTCAGAATGCCTTTGAGGATTTCCTTTCTAGTCATTAATATTTATGAGAGTTCCCAGGTACCACCCACACTTTTCCTGACTCCTCTTAAAAATCCAACATGGAGGGTGGTGCCTGTGGCTCAGTGAGTAGGGCGCCAGCCCCATATACTGAGGGTGGCAGGTTCGAACCCGGCCCCGGCCAAACTGCAACAAAAAAATAGCCAGGCGTTGTGGCGGGCGTCTGTAGTCCCAGCTACATGGGCGGCTGAGGCAAGGCTGAGGCAAGAGAATCGCCTAAGCCCAGGAGTTGGAGGTTGCTGTGAGCTGTGACAGCACGGCACTCTACTGAGGGCAACAAAGTAAGACTGTCTCTAAAAAAAAAAAATCCAACATGGAGGTAAACCTAGCACCCTGGGAGGCGAAGGCAAGAGGATTGCTTGATGTCACGTGTTCAAGACCAGCAGATCAAGAGTGAGACTAAAAATAGAAAAATTAGCTTGGCGTTGTGGCAGATGCCTGAAGTCCTAGCTACTCAAGAGGCTGAGGTGGGAGGATCACTTGAGCCCAGGAGTTTGAGGTTGCTCTGAGTTATGATGCCACTACACTCTACCCAGGGCAATACAGTGAGACTCTGCCTAAAAAAAAAATTCCTTTTTAATAAATTAATAAATAAATAAAATAAAAAATTTTAAAACTCCATCACAGAGTTGAAGAGCCCCAATTTATTCCTGTTTTTTTCCAAAATGTAAAGTATTTTAAAATTTAAAATCTAAAAATAGTTAATATCACTTCCCCTAAACCCTTGTATTTTTACTCTTTTCTCTTAAGTTGTTCTAAAGTTTAGAACATACTTATGCAGATATACCATATACACACACAGAAGGAAAATGATTAAAGGGCCGATTTTGATGCTCCTTTTCTTCCAACTACAACCATGTAAATTACATCTGTCATTTTAGCCACAGAGTGCTAGAGAAATGCGATTCAGAGCTGAAACAATGTTCAGTTATTCATCCTGAGGGCCCTGGGGCCAAAGGCTGATCTGTGGACACTGATGGACACTGTGGCCCTGGCCAAGTGCTCCTGGAACTCATTTGACCATCAGAAGCGGACATTTGAAACATGTCAGCAGTTTCAGAGGAGCACCCAATGACATTTTAATCTGAAAAATTATAAACAAGCTCACTCCCACCAGCAGCCATGCCACCTCCTAAGGAATGTGCAGCGTGGCAGATCTGAAGGAGCCATTGATAAGGAAGGCAGCTTTAAAACGCCCTGGTGAGGCAAGAGTTTGACAGCTGAGATTATTTTTAATGCTTTCAAAG
>CAUYON010096811.1:0-44292 GCA_963573935.1 Arctocebus calabarensis
TTGAGACAGAGCCTCAAGCTGTCACCCTGGATAGAGTGCTGTGGCATCACAGCTCACAGCAACCTCCAATTCCTGGGCTCAAGCGAGTCTCTTGCCTCTGCCTCCCAAATAGCTGGGACCACAGGCGCCCGCCACAACGCCCCGGCCATTTTTTGGTTGCAGCCGTCATTGTTGTTTGGCAGGCCCGGGCTGGATTCGAACCCACCAGCTCAGGTGTACGTGGCTGGCGTCTTAGCCCGCTGAGACACAGGCGCCGAGCCAATCCCCCAGTTTCTAAGCAGCCCCTGGCAAGGAAGGATAACACCCTGCAGGAGTTTGTGCTGGAGCCAGGACATGTGGGGCTCTCTCTTTTTGTTGACCTCTTTGACCAAGAGACCGTGGGTTCTTCTGCCTTCTCACTGCACTGTGCCTTCCACACAGCCCCCAGACAATCTGTCTGCAACCTTAGTCTGGTCATGATGTGCTATCCTTGGAGCACCACCGATCTGGCTCCAAGACCGCTCGATGCTCTGCTGTCTGCCAAACTCACTTGTTTTGAGTATGGAGCACAGAACTTTCTCATTGCCAAGGCCTGGCACACAGCAGGCTTGGTAGATATTTGGGGAGTGAATGAATGAACAAACATGAGGCACATATACTTCAAGTGTTCTTGTTCTCATTTTCAGGGTGGGTCTCAGGTATGACAACTCAGGTGTGAAAAGTTCTTAACACCAAAAGTGTCTAGGAGCAGTGTAGCCTCCGGCCAGAGGAGAAATTGCCTTGGAAGCGCTTGCTATTCCTGCCATCTCTGGTCTCAGAGTGACCCCTTGTGATTTTAAAGAGGAAGGGCAGGCAGGAGAAATGCTCCCTCTTCCATATTCTCATTGATTTTCATGCTTCTCTCACCCCAGAGAGCGTGCACGTGGCTGAGGCCGGGCTTGGGGTGGGAGGCTGCACATCTGTGTAAAATGTGGCAAGTCTCAGAAAGCTGCTGTGGCCAGGTGTTTTGGTGTTCTGAAGCTAATCTTCAGGGATTTTAGAGCCATTTGGTATCACAGAGGGTCAGTACCTGGCCCAGTGATCTTGTCCACCACAGAGCAGTGCTCCCCTGCTCTAGGTGCAGGGTCCTCAAGAGATGATGGGTGGTGAGGGAAAAGTTTTTGTGTCAGACAGATGGAAACAGACTTTGCAAGGACATGTGGTCAGTATGGACCTGCCCTTTGGGCCCACCTCCTCTCCTTCCTCTCACCTTTTCCTGTGGGGAGTAAAACTCTCTTTAAAGCATTAAAGACATTACTTGCACTGGACTCCAGATAGAAACGAATGAGGGCTCGTGGCCCCGCCTTCTCCCCTAAGTAGACCTAGAGAGTATTTTCCTGAAATGCTAGGGGCAGCAGCATGGCTGGGCCCTTGTGTGAGCTGTATTGTCAGGGAGTGAACAGAACACTGAACAGATTGATTGTCAGTTATGTTTTCCTGCTGATCTCTTTATCTGCTTCCAAGTATTCAATCTTGTATTGAGCCTTCACCTGGCAGGAGCACCTGAGAGTTGTTAGATTGCTTTGTCTCTCCTCCAGCCCTCCCTCAAGAAGTTGGACTCCTGCTGAGCTGAGAGACCTGTGAGCTGCACAGGCTCCTCAGGGTGGTCAGCCCCCAAACAAGTGCAGGCCAGTCAGCCCCTCTAGGGCCATGCTGCCTCGGCCTTGACCTCTGGCCCTGGTAGCCACCATGCTGCAGCCTGGACCCATGACTTCTACCCTGACTGTGCTGGCATGCCCTCTCCTCACAGGTACCTCATCAACTTTCTCCTGGATGCCACCGTGGGCATGCTACTCATCTACGTGGGGGTGCGTGCCGTCAGCGTCCTAGTGGAGTGGCAGCAGTGGGAGTCCCTGCGCTTTGGTGAATATGGTAATGTGCCATGGACCTCGGACGGGGTGAAGCGGAACTGCTTGGGGAGTCGCTCCTTATCCTATGTGGCCCACCAGACACATGGATCCATAAAAGGCTCAGGAGCTGGCAGCTCTCTATTCTGTGTGCTAAAGGGGTGGTCCTGGGACCTGAGCTCATCCTCTTGTGGTCATGGGTGCCTACTTCAGTGCTGAGGCTCTCACATTGTGGCAGGAAAGGTGCCAGGAGCCAGGAAACACTAGACTTGGGAGGAGACCAGACATTTGCCCCTTCCACCAGAGGGCACCAGCGTTACCACCCACAGGGCCACAATGCCACATCATTCTGCCAAACCTCCCCCAGAACCCACAGTACCTTAGAAAGATGAGACAACTCCCATTCTGTGGAGGTGCAAAGCCCTGCTCCTCTTTCTGCCTCGCATCTGTGCTTGTCCTATCACTGGGCCACTGGAACTCACATGGTCAGTACTGGCAGGTACTTCCCCGTGGGAGCCAACTTGCTTTACCATCTCCCAACTGGGTCTCACTCCCAACCCAGAATCTGGCATCTAGCATGTCCTAGTCACTAGGGACACGAGGTTCCTCACTCAGAGACCCAGCTTGAAGCAGATGATTCACAAATATTGGCTGAGCTGTGACCCTCCCATTTTAGATTCTACTGGGATACAGCTTCAGTAGGATGTTACCTGGGTGCTGGCTCTGAGCATGACAAATAGCTGGATAACAATAGCCTCAACAGGGACTGCTGTGAGAGGTGCCTCTTCAGACCCTCACTGCCCTCCAGGGTTTGGGGACAGAGTTACAGGGTAACATCAGCTCTTTCCCCACTGTCTGCAGGGAGCAGCTCCTCTTCGCAGTTGGGGTGACATCAGTGGAGCATTTGCTATGGGAGGGGCACACAGGCTAAGAGGGAGGGAGTGCCGATGAAATTCTAGATCCCCACTCTCCTTTCTGGTTTGCACCTCCCAAAATGCTAATGGCTGTGGACTCAAGGTCCACTCACTCCTAGATGGCTGAAGATCCACAAGGGTCTGACAGTTTAAAAGGGGAGCAGCCAATTAATGGAGCTGGCTGTGAGTGCTTGGGTATTTCTAGAAATCTTAAGTAATTGTTTTTCTCCGTTGAGGGGAGATGAATTCAGGGAAGGGCTTTTCTTAGTCCTGTTACTTGATGCCTGATGAGTCACTGAATGAAGATAGTGTCCAGCACACAGTGTGTGCCTCCTGTGGCTCAGGGAAGGCGTTTGAGAAGTTTTGTGTCATCTGTTCCTCAGTTTGCTGGACAGAAATGGCCCACAGCACATGTGGATAGAGCAGCAGCATCTTCATTTATAGAGCAGACCCCCTGAGATGTTAAGTGATACAGAAGCTCACCCAGCCAGTGCCCACTGCACCGGGACACGTAAACCCTCCACCGCCTCCAAGAACAGTGCTCATAACTACTCCTTCACCGTTGAGATCACTTTTTGAAGGCGGGGCTCTCAATCACCTCTAGCTGAGCAGTGCTGAGGTGGCTCTGCCATGTGTTGCTTTCTATTTCTGACAATTTCTGTTATTTTCTATTGCAGCTATATGAAACTACTGCAGACTTTATGGCTCAAATTACCTTACTGTTGTTTCATTCAGAAGTCCAACATGGGTCTCATAGGTCCAAACTCAAGGTGCAGTAGGGATGGCATCTGGAGGCTCCAAGCGATTGTTTCTTTGCACTTTGCAGCCTCCAGAGGCCTCCTGCATGCCTTGCCACGTGGCCTTTTTCTCCATCCTCACAGTCAGCCACTCCTCTCATTGCTCTGCCCTCTCCCCACTCCTTCCACTTTAAAGTGCCCCTGTGATTACGTGCCCACCTGAACTTGTTGAATACTTTTCCTGTCTTAAAATCAGCTGATTGGTAACTTTAATTCCCTCTTTGCTATACAGTGCTTCACATTCACATATTCAAGGATTCGGATGTAGACTTCTTTGTGGGGATGTTATTCTACCTACCAGACCTGTTAACCTTCTCATCCATTTGAGGCAATGATTCCACACAGGCCTCACAACTCTTTTAAATGACAAAGAGGGGCTTGTTTTCTAGGTAGCTTCCTTGGTTTCTAGAAGAGGTCATGAGCTTGCTAACAAGAGCACAAGACTCAGGAAGATCAGCCACATAGCCTTGAGAGGCAAGACCAGACCCAGGTGATCCAGAGTGTCTGCGCTTTGATGACCAGGCCCCTCTTTCCCACACAGAAGAGAAAAGGCCTGTGTCCCATGGCCATGGTGCTTTCTGGGCTTTGCTGCCCATCCTTGTCCAAATACTCACTTCTAGAAGCCTCACAGCACAGATATGTTCCCTCCTGAAGAAGCAATTCAACACCAACAACACACCCACATACCTGAGGTTGTCAACTGCAGTAAGAAGCAGGACATACCAACACTGCCCACCATGCCTGTCCTTTAAAGAACCCCATGAAACAGGGATGAGGAAACACACCAGCACATGTGCACTCACCCCATCCGGGGCTGTATGATCTAAATGCGCCAGAAGACAATAGAGTGGAGTCACAGATGCCTTTTTCCTTTCTTTACCATGTTTCTGAACTTTATTGTGGCATCCAAGTGAGAAAAGAGGCAGCTGTAGCTAAGTTGTGCAGCGGAGCAACAGGAGGCAGAGAGGAGGAAAAGCAGTCTCCTCTTTTGTCAGTCACGTAAAACTTAAGAGCAGATGGAGTGAGCACACTGAGCCCACGACAGTCTTTTGATAGTAAATAAGTGGTGCCACGTGTCCTGCAGGCTCCCAAACACACCAGGCCTCTCAAAGATTTCCTACTAGAGCTTTCTGCCCAACTAGTCTCAGTCTTACTGGCTTTTCACAAATATTTCATCTGTTGCTGCTGAGAACTTTTCTCAATAAGGTCAGATGACTTACTAAAAGGATTGCGAAACCTCAATCTAGCAAGGAGAGTTTATGCCTCTGAAATTTTTTTTTGGCTAAAATGTCTCTTATCCCTTAAGTGAAAGTGGAAAAGAAGTTCTCAGAGGAGGCAACTGATGTGTTTCTGCATGCTTTCTGCCACACTTGTCCCAGGGTTTTCCAGAAAAGGGAATGGCTTGGTGTTTTGTCCATTACAGCTGCATAATGGCATTCACTGGTGCTTCCACTGTGTACAGTTGGCAGGCTCAGGCAGGGCTGGGGCCCTCCAGCCCAGATGCCTGAATAGGATTGCTACAGAAACAGTAGAACCAAATGAGAAGCTGGAGATTTCTTTCGAGGCCAAATTCTCTTCTCACAGCCTAGATTAGGGCCTTTGCCTCCTCTGAAATACCCAGTACCCCCTCTTCTGGTCATCCCAACAGATCTCCCCCTGATAGCTTCCCCCCCTCCTCCCTCCTCTGTATCTGTCACTTTGGGAGACATGTGTAACTCCCAGGCCCATCCCAGGGTTCTGGATGTCTCAGCATCACTGCCTAAAGGGGCTGGTTCCTATCCTTTGAGCATCATTTGAAGCATTCTGGAAACACTGCAGGGTCTGAGTGTCCCCAGCTTGGACTTTTGGGTTCCTCAGTTCTCAAGCATGGTGACTGAAGGGATCACAGATGGGCCTTTGTCTGAGCCAGGCCTGGACTCATCACTCCCACCTCCTTGCCCTGAGGGCTTCTCTTCTCTTCCTTGTCCCTGGCAAGGGTGTTTGGGATGATCCATACTAGGCAGTCGGAATCTGTTTCTTTAGAGTCAGATACTGCTCTCAGTGTGGAAGGCACAAGGGATGACCAGGGAGTGGCATACTGGTAGGAGGGGAGAGGAAGATGGGAGACACCCTAGTTGATGCTGCCTTTGTCATCCACAGAGGTCAGTCCACTCATGGACGGGAAGGAGGGGCTGCACCATAGTCACTGGAAAAGTCAACAACAGACAATAATAGCAGTCTTGCTTCACACAGCTTTTGCTGCCAACAGGCAGACAGAACCAGCTTTTCTGAGCTCCAGCAATGAACACTTACTAACTTTTTAATTAGTGCTTTTTAATTCTATCTTAGAATTTCTTGAAAGAAAGACCATTTTGGTATCTTCAAAGTAATTCCTGATCTTGTTTAAAATGCTGCATTTAGGGGTGGCACCTATGGCTCAGTAGGTAGGGCGCTGGTCCCATATACCGAGAGTGGCGGGTTTGAACCCAGCCCTGGCCAAACTGCAACAAAAATATAGCCAGGCATTGTGGCGGACACCTGTAGTCCCAGCTACTCGGGAGGCTGAGGCAGGAGAATCGCCTAAGCCCAAGAGCTGGAGGCTGCTGTGAGCTGTGATGCCACAGCACTCTACTGAGGGCAACAAAGTGAGACTCTGTCTCTAAAAAAAAAAAAAAAAATGCTGAATTTATCTGTTAGGGATGAGATCATTTTTAGAGGTGGGGGCATTCATTAAACATCCTTAGAGCCAGGGCTCTGGGGTGCAGGTGGGGATGTAAAGGCTCAGGAGCCATGGGCGAGTGGGGTGGGGGCGTTGTCTCACTTGGATGGATGTCCCGTGTGACTAAGCACCCACTGTCCCTGCAGGAGACCCTCTGCAGTGCGGAGCCTGGGTCGGACAGTGTGCTCTTTACATCGTGATCATGATTTTTGAAAAGTCTGTCGTCTTCATCGTCCTGCTAATACTTCAGTGGAAAAAGGTTTGCTTCTGGTTCCTACTTTAGCATCTTCCTGCTAAGCCAAGCAAACAGCACTTTCTCTCCCATTCCCCACATAGACCAACCTTAATAGAAAACCAAATTTGTTTCTGTTTTAACTTCATTATGTATCCTAGATTTGGTCTGCTATGGCAGCTACTTACAAGAGCAGTAACTTGTTCTTCTTTGACTTAGCATTCATCCACTTCATTTATATGAATCTCTGCTCTACATAGATTAAGCCTTGGGATATATAAAGCTAATGAAATGAAGTGCCTGCCCTCAGCTTGCTTACTAACGCTGGTTTTCAGGCCTTGCCACTGTAAATCTTTATACATTGGCAAGTGTCTCCCTCACACACCTCTCTTTGCTAATGGTTTAACTGAACTATTTGAAGCCACCGGCAGTTTCCACAGTCTGTGACCACTGACATCCTGAGGCACTGGTTTCTGCCTCCAGCCCCAGGGCTATGCACATTAGCCTTCCTGGCTCATCTCTGTGCATGAAACGAGCCAAAAGCCTCCAGTAGCAATTGGCTCAGTCTTGGCCTCCCTTTGGTTTTATTTGTGGCTGGGTTTTATTTTTTTAAGAAAATAAACTCTAAGGCTTTACAGAGTTGTTGTCTTTCAGGGGTGGTTGGGATGCAGGATTTCTGTTAGGAAGTGGTCTGGCACCTCATTGCTGGTGTCTGATGAGTGGCCACTGAGTTCACCCCTCCAAGTTCCTGGAGTCCACTCTCCACTCTCTGGTGGGCACTGCTTCACTCTGGCTAAGTGGCTATAAGCCTGCTGCACTTTGTAAGTCTACATCAGGGGGAAGCTGTGAAAGCACCAACTGCTCACTGTGATCCCCAAGGGATCCTTCATTCACATTCCCATATGGGGGCCATGTAGCCTTGGGTGAGAGGTGTTGTTCCCACCAGGCCCTAGGGAAAGTGACTAATCTAAACCCCTTCTCAGGGCCCAGGGGCACAGCCCAATCCCCACCCCACCCCGCCCCTAGCCTTCTCAGTGGCCTCTCCCCAGCTCACTGAGTCCACTTCTCTTCACAGGTGGCCCTGTTGAATCCTATTGAAAACCCAGACTTGAAACTGGCCATCGTCATGCTGATCGTCCCCTTCTTTGTCAACGTCAGTGCCATGTTGCATTTTTACCCCAGTTTGTGTCCTGCCTTCCAGGGTTCCTTTCCAGCACTTGAGTCTGAGAGAAAACTCACCTTATAGCCCTTAGGTCTTTCTGTGTAACCATTTGCCACCTCCCATTCCCACCTCAGACCTGGAAAATGGTGGGATTGCTTCCTTAAGAGCAGGTCCTCACTCCAGGAACCCTGTGCAGGATGGTGGGTCCTGAGAACTTTGTCTTGTTCTCTGTGCTGGGGGACCTCCCACCAAGGATTCCCATCTCTTGTATAACACCAAATTCTATATCAGGATCATTTTAAATATTATACCCCAGTTCTTTATTCTAGACCACAGGTCTCAAAGAGAAATTCATGGGCATAATAGCTAGAAGTTAGAAATTGTGAGAAGAAATGGTGAAGGAGCCTGGGACAGGCAGATGACAGCAAGTGTGCCAGCCACCACCCAGAACCCGTGGGTGGAGGAGCCCCAGTGCAGGTGTCAGAGACCTTGGTTTCAGGCCCAAGACAGGGTGTCCCATCTGTCACCACAACAAAAACCCTTAAGAGTGAATAGAACAGGTATTTTCTTACTTGCTGTCCAGTAAGAAAACTGAAGCAAAGAAAAGAGAGATTGGGAGTCTTTAAGCTTTGGGAGATAGCAGGGGGCTAGATGAGGATTTTTCTCTCCACAGTCTGAACTTCTACCCTGGAAGAGAGGTGGGTGGGGGCAGGTAATGGGGGGCTGCTCCACTTTGTTTTGCAGAGTGGTTTCTCCCACAGTAACCTGCTCTCTTCTTTCCTACAGGCTTTGATGTTTTGGGTAGTAGACAATTTCCTCATGAGAAAAGGGAAGACGAAAGCTAAGCTTGAAGAAAGGGGAGCCAATCAGGACTCAAGAAATGGGAGCAAGGTCCGCTATCGGCGGGCTGCATCCCACGAGGAGTCTGAGTCTGAGGTAGGGCCTCCCTGGCTCTCTGAGGGCCTTAGCCATCCCCCTACTCTGGCTTGTGGAGGTCTCTGGTCTGCACTCAAGTGCTGAATCACAGCCCCAGTCAGGGAGGGAGAAGAATCTGAGCCAAAGAACAGCCAAGGGCACAGATGGCTCGCACCCAGCTAGGACACTCCTACTGCCCCCGTGGGGCTGGCTTCCCCCCAACAGTTCCTCTGTCAGTGGAGAAAGACAAGAGCGGGAGTAGCTTCCTTGCTCTAGGCAAGCTGGTAAGGACCCTCATGGGCCTAATCATCTACCTCCAAGCCTTAAGGGTTCGAGTCCCTGTCTAACACTAAAGAGCAAGGGAAGTATTGGCTAAGCCAGCTGGAAAGTCCTAGAATATAGCAGTAGCCAGACTTCACAGGAGGCAGTTCATCTCCCCTTGTTTTCTAGTCTCCTAAGTTCAAAGGTTTGGGCCTAAGAGAAGGATGGTGGTCATGAACCTTGGAGTGTGGAGGTGAAGCTGTTGTTCTGGCAGCCCTTCAGCTCTCCGTCCACATGTGTGCTATGGGCAGTGGCTGCAGAAACGACTGAGACTGATGTCTGTGCCCAAGAGGCCTTCAGACTGGTGGATGAGGTGCAGGTGAAGACACAAGCAGCTTGTCATAAGCAAAACCCTGGAGAACCCTGGGACAGTCTGAAGGGAGTTGTGGAAGAAGAATAGATGGGTGGGACAGAAGATAAGCCCCTGTCTTCTCTTGGGGCATGTCCCTAGAATCTGGCAAGGGCCTGTCATGTTGTGAGAGCTTGGTGAGCATTAGGTGAATGATAGCGCTACAGGCGGAAGCAGCTGTTCAGCATTCATGATCCCATGATTTAGCGTCTAGGTAATAATGTGAAATTTACTGTGACAGTGTGGCATATGTTCTAGAATATGGAACAAATGATAAGAAATGAGACACAGGTATAGTCTAGCTAGATGGGCAGGGTGCTTTGTGATCCAGGTGGAGCAGCTGGGCCGTGCTCGTGCAGGCAGTGGGGAGCAGTGAGTGTTTAATGGAGGGCCCGAGACTGGAGACAGGAGCCCTGCAAGGGAACAATCTGAGTGTGGTGGGGCTGTGCCCTGGCCGAGAATAGGAGTTGTTATCCCTTGGACAAGGGGGCTTTCGAACACGTGCTCCTGACATAGGCTATTTCAGTGTTCCCTAGTGCGGGGAGGTCTAAGGAGCAAGGCAGGTGGCCTGGCAGGTGGGAACGGATGAGCGTTTCTGTCCTGGATACTCCAGCTGATAGCCAAGTCATTCAGGAACTTAGAAAAGCAAAGTGCTCACATTTGTCTTCCGAAGTCACAAAGTTGGTTAGAAGCAGCCGCTCTGAAGCTATGAAACCCCCTGCCTTGTGTGTGCCTCACAGATGTTTTCTTTTCCTTTTGAAAGAAGCTTTGCTTCTGCTGTATTAAGGCAGCTTCAAGTGCTGACTTTGCTTTGATCAGGATTTGGTTCCAGTTGGAGGTTGGATGGAGAAGTAGGGAGCATTCCCAGAGGAAGAGGGGGTGTGTTGACGCAGCATGAGCTTCAGCAGCCCATGACTGTCCTTGGAGTGAATGCAGTCTGTGCTGGGCCATCATGTCTCATTGCCTAAAGGGGCCTCCCTTTCTAAAGACACATGAGACTTGCTTCATTGAGAGAACCAGGGTCTGGGGAGGGCAAATGGAGAAGGCCCTGCAGGCCGTGACTCAGGCCTTGCCTCTGCACTGCCTCAGATCCTGATCTCCGCCGACGACGAGATGGAGGAGTCTGACATGGAGGAGGATCTCCGCAGACTGACCCCCCTCAAGCCTGTAAAGAAAAAGAAGCACCGCTTTGGGCTGCCTGTATGACACAGTCCCGTGCTGGGGGTGATGGGCAGGGCCCGCCGGCCGCCCAGCGTTGTTCCCTCCCTCCTCTCTCTGCCCCTCCTCTCTACCTCTGCTCCTTGCTGTCTCTGCCCGCTCTGCCCGCTCCCAGACTACCATGACCTACAAAGAGGGAAGAGGAGCCAGCTCCTACGGGGGCCATGGGCGGCTGGAGGTCCCCCTCTCAGTTGCACTACAAACACTGACCAAATATGCAAGCCAGGAGTTTTGTTTATCTGTTGTTGTCCGAGCAATGTTGTAAGGGACCCCGAGGCCCCTGCTCTGTGTCTGACAGGGCGACAAGGTGGAAGAGAACAGGCACACACAGACTGCAGGCGGGTCCTTTCACCAAGGCTGCGGGTAGTGTGAACATGTAACACATTTGGGGCTAAAAGTCACTCTTTGACCAAGTCAGAACCGGAATGCTTTCTTACTCAAAATAGCTTTTGTAACTATTGATTTTTGAAGCCGGTTTTATGAGCTAGTAGTGTTACTGGTTTTTGAGTATGTGTTTATTTCCTACAAAATACCTTTGGGACTAATGGGCAAAAACAGAGATTTTTAAGTCTTCCGTATACTGTTTGACTTTTATATTTTTAAGTTATATTTTCATACTATTGTATTTAAAAACTCTTTTTAATCCCCAAAGAAGTGGGTTTGTTTACCTTTAATGGGGTGTGAACTGGTGGGAGGAAAAATTTGGGAATTTTTCACTTGAAATGTTGCTAGATAATGTTCTGCCATAAAATAAGGCAAATGGTCTTGGGAGGGAGGGAGGGAGGATAGTCCTTGTCTGGAATCATCAAGGCCAGTGGTTCTGTGTTAGTCGAGACTCAGCACAGGGCAGCTGATCTGGACACAGATCTGGGAGCCCTGGTGCAGGTGGAATTGGAGGGGCTCTTCTCAGGGCCCATGAGCTCTTTGGTATGTTACAGGTATTGGTTAAACTAGACCAAGAATGGAACCTAAGAGATCTCTGTGTCCTTGCTGTATATGTCCACTCTCCTGTATGTTCCCTGCCTCTGCAGAGCTCCCCAATCTCTAGTCTCAGCCTTCAGAGCCAGCTCTGGACCCACTTCCAGGAGCCTCCTTTCACTGTGCCCTGATGCATGTCCTGGTGTCTGTCCTGGTGTCATCTGCTTGTTATGCACAGCAATCTGGAAGATGTCTGCCTGACGAAGTGAGGCTGTTTTTCACCCCCTTGAGAGGTATGAGATGGCTGAGTGGGTGCACATGAGAGAGCTCACTCTCCAGACCCACATGCAGGATGAAGTGCTTCCAGGCTGTGTCCCTTTGTTGGGGGATGGCCCCCACTTCTCAGCATGGCCATAGGACTCTGTGGCTTTGGGAGTTTGCTGAGTGGCAGTGGAATGGGTTGACCCTGGCAATTTCCCTGCTGGGGAAAGAGCTGCCCAGTGATTTGTCAGGCCACAGGCAGCCATGGATGTTTAGAAACAAAATCACATTGCTAAGGTATAAGCTAGAAGGGAGACAGCCCCAGCCTTAAGTGAGACAAGGACAGAGGAGACGACCCCACTCAGAACTTTCTTTTAGACCCACATAAACACATGTTTTAGGTAAACACATTGGATCTGAATTATGGCATGAGTCCTCTTCTGTTCTAGACTTGGGGCAACCCTTGGGGGGGCCCATTGTAGCCCATCTTCCTCCAGGAGTATAGAGCCAGAGGGGTAAGAGGAGTGGACACCCTAACTGTGCAGCCTCTGCTAGTGTGGGCCTTGAAGCCAAGAAGGGGGACAGGCAGGGTGGCACCTGAGATCAGGGTCAGTTGCAGGTTTGAAATTGTTCCACATTGACTCTCTTTACCCCTTCCAGCCCACAGCTATGCTGGTGAGTCTCTCCCTGGCTGTCAGCCCTCTCACGGGGAAGACTGGCTAGAGCCAGCAGGTCACATGAGTCAAATCTGGGATGACCAGGACTGATGTTCCTTGTGGGACGGAAAGTCCCTGTGGCATCACTAACACAGTTCTAATTCTTCCCCTCCTGTCTTGTTTGAACAACCCGTGCCTGCAGTTGTTTCTTCCACTTTCCTGGAACACAGACTTGGAGCTTCATTTTCAGTCTTGGGCTCCTAAGATTTCCAAACTGAGAGCAGGGGGTAAGCGAGCTATGATCTGTGACAAGTGGAAACTCTGGATTGTGTGGACCTCGGATAGTCTTCATCTGAACACTCGTCCCACCGCCTGCTGAGCAGTAGGTTTTAGGGACGAAGAGGTACCTGGTGACTGATGGTTTTTCCCTGTAATCCCGATTTTCAGAAAGGGCTTTAGTCTCTAAGCTGTAGCTGCATAACTGGCTATCCAGAGATGAAGGTCTGACAGGGCGTCTAAGCATAAGGGACCTCTTGGTATGTGGGATCGGACAGTGTGGTCTCCATGTTTGGTCTTCCTCTCCTCCTGTGTGTGTGCACACGTGTTCACATACACACACTCACATACAAGAGTCTGTATCCCCAGGACTGCCTCCTGCAGTCACTGGGAGACTCCTCCGGAGCTGCCCTCCTTCCCAGGGACAAGGCCCTCATCACCTGCTCCAAGGTGCCTTATGAGGTGCAGCTCTTCATCCAGCCATGAGGCATGCATCACATGTGTGACTAATGATGGGACACTGCCTGGGTACTGCATGCTATCTGATTTGTCCAAATGTGGACCTTGGCCAAGACCCTCATGATGAAAATTTGGAAAACCAGGGTCATGAACAAATTTCTTATAACTAACTGAAATAAGTTGATGGAGTAGATCTGTTGTTTCTGAATGGAAGCAGTGATTGTTATTGTTATTTCCTATTGCTGTCAGATGGATGTTATTGACAAGGGGGAAGGGAGAATGTTAGTGAGATTCCCTGTGGTGGTGGCATCCATAACACATGCAAAGTAAGGGTCTGGCCCCTCAGCTCTAGGCACACTGATGGACTCCTGCCTTCAGGAGTGGACTTCAATTTGTACCCTCCCTGGTAACAGGGAGTCACGGGTTAAGGTCACTTGTCATGCCCCTTTCTTCAGGGAAATTATTAAAAGGCTTAAATCCAAGTTGTAACTTCCTTAAGCAGAGGAAGCCAGTAAGCTACATCCCTGAGTCCACATCCAGTGGCTGTCCCAGAACCCAGGAGGGAGTGGTGCCCAGCCGGCAGCCTGCTCTGCCTTCCAGATGGCAGTTCAGGTAGCTTCCCACCAGCCAGGAGAAGCCACCTTGTAGGGTGTGGGGCTGGCTTTTTGAGATACCCACAGCTAAGAGTACAGAGCTCTCGGTTTTACCCTGTGAAGCTTTGGCAGCTCCGAGGGGCTTTTTGGTCTGACTTGCCACAAGCACCTTGAACTCCTGGGGTGGTTGGTTGGTTGGTTTGGTTGCTTTCAATTTGATTTTCCTTTGTGAAGTTTATTAGAAGTCAGACCTATGTGTACAAAAATATGGCCCAATTCAGTTGCCGTCAGTGGGGGTGTTTAATCAGTAGTGTTATGATTCATGGGAACATGTTTTTAAAATGAAAGGGAAGATGATGTACTTACATTGTAAAGTGGTTTACAATAAAGTTTGGCATCTTATTACAGTTTTTTTAAAAAAAGAAACTATCACTTTTGTGGTTGTTGATTGTGTGTTCTCTAGAATTCAGTTTAGTAGGGTAAATTTTTTTTCCCAGTGAATTAGAAGATTCTTCTCAGGGGCTGGGTACCGTGGCTCACACCTGTAATCCTAGCACTCTGGGATGCTGAGGCAGATGGAAGTGGATTGCTTGAGCTCAAGAGTTTCAGACCAGCCTGAGCAAGTGTGAGACCCCAGCTCTAAAATAGCCAGGTGTGGTGGGCACCTATAATCCCAACTACTCGGGAAACTGAGGCGAGAGGATTGCGTGAGCCCAAGAGTTTGAGGTTGCTGTGAGCTGTGATGCCATGGCACTCTACCCAGGGCACAGAGTGACACTCTGTCTCAAATATATATATATTCTTTTCAGGAAACAGAATAAGAATGAGCCTTATAGAGCCTCACGGCAGAAGTGGGAGACAAAGTCTGCCAAGGAAAAAACCAGTGGCTCTTGCCATTGCCACTTCCTCACTAGTGAGAGGTTTTTTTTTGGAGGGGGGGGTGGTTGAGACAGAGTCTCAAGCTGTTGCCCTGGGTGAAGTACCATGGTGTCATAGCTCACAGCAACCTCCAACTCTTGGGCTCAAGCAATCCTCTTGTCTCAGTTTTCTATTTTTAGTAGAGATGGGGCCACCCACCTTGGCCTCCCAGAGTACTAGGATTACAGGTGTGAGCCACCATGCCCGGCCCTCACTAGTGAGAGGTAAAGGTAGTCTCCCTCCTGAGAAGTGAGTTGTGTTGGAAGATAGGAGTAAAATCCCATGTCCTGGTCCCTGGGGCCACAGGGCTAGAAGGCAGGTGCCTCCCTGAGTAGAGCCAGCTGTGGGACAGTGCCACAGCATCAGTTGCCATTGATGGCAGCACCCCAGGAGCAGACGGAAGGCCTTCACAAGGCCCAGCCTGTCCTTGGCCGATGTTCAGAGTCCTGGGCATTCCTCATGTCAGCACTTGTCTCAGGTCAGGCCTGGCAGTCCTCACATTGTCCGCCTAGAACCAGGACTGGGGGCTGGGGGTGAGGGTAGTGTTTGAGGTATGACAGCAGTGGAGTGGCATTTGGGATAACCAAATGTCAGTGTCTGGTTGGGTTCCATCTGCCTTAAGCCTTCATGGATAAAAATAATCTCCATCACAAACCAAAAAGGAGCTTGGGTATGTCTGATCTAACAGGGAGGGCCCTGACCTCCTACCTATATCAGTTCTCGTACCCACTCCAAGCTTAGTGTCCTGCATGGGCCCCCAGGGGCTCTTCCCTTTACAAGGATTGGGTGTTGTTAGCTTCTAGCAGAGGAGAGCTAAGCTACCTTTCAGGGGCAGCCATGAGCCTTTTCTTATCTCGACAGCTCAATATCTGAAGTGGGCGCTTCACTCTCCCACTCCTTCTTTTAGCAGATTAACCAAACTGGCCTGCAGGCCAGCCCCTCTTCAGTGACCTCACCTCAGTCAGAGGCTCTGCGCCTGAAACTTCCTGTCTTTCCCCCACGGGCACCCTCACCTTCCTGGGCCCCTTACCCCTGTCTTGCTTTGTCCCTTTGCTAAACTTGCACTGGGAACCTGACAGAGGACAAACTGCATCAACAAAAGCATGAGCAGCTCCCCTTGGCTTCAGTTTGTCTGCCTGTAAACCAGTGGTAGCTCCTTTGCTCTGAGTTTGCTGAGGGTCCAGTCAGCTTATTGTTGTGACAAAGTCTGTCCCAGTGACAAACAGGAAGCTCTTGCCCTGCTGCCTTGCAGGGATGGAAAATCTCTTTCTACTGGAATCTAGGGGAAGAGAAAGAAAAACAGCCTGGTGCAGTAAAGGCTGTTTGGGGCGTCCCTGGCCCACCCTTTCCTCAGGGACGCCGGAAACACTGATGAGCTCTTACAGAGGAACAATTTAGACTCACGCATTCCAGGACCCACATCCGTAAACACACACATAGCAAGTCCCACAGGGCCAGCAGCTCCCGCCTGCAAATAGAGCAGCTGTCCCCAAGGGCACAGGGTCTCCCCAGCTGTCCCAGGCAGCAGTGCTAAGACCCCCTCTCATCTCTAAGAATAAACTCTGAAGCCAGAGGCTGTGTGGACCTGAATCATCCGGGAGGCTCTCAGAGGAGGGGGTGTGACTTCCCAGGTCAGGCAGGCAGGCAGGCTATATAAGCTCCAGAGGGCCAGGCCCCGTTCAGATCTCTTCCACCAGCCACTGCCTGCCAGAGAGGCGCCTGTGGAGAGCTATACTTGCACCACACTCACCATGTCCCAGGTAGGGGGCCTGTCACCAGCCTTGTTGGTGCCAGAGGGGGTAGGGGGTGGGACCTGGACACTGTCAGTGCTTGCAGCTGTGTCCTGAGCTGAGCAACAAACATGAACTGGAGGCTTTCAGTCCCCAGGAAGCCAGGGATCGGGGGCATGCCCTGAGGAACCCCTGTTCAGCATGGCTTTGGTGGCATCCTATGGTTGGTTCGGAGAGGTGGGGAGAAATATGTGTAGGGCTTATGTAGATCTCTGCATGTGCCTCTGTGTATGAGTGAGCGCTCAGCACATACAGTTGTGAACATCTGTAGCTAAGGCCTCTGCAGCCGTTTACTCTGTGTATGCTACGTACATAAGGCTATGTCTGTCTCTGTGTGGGGGGGTGTACACAGATGTTGTAAACAGCCATCTCGTGAGGTGTGTGTGAGCATGTGTGGACAGGAGGCTGTGTGTATGTGTCCACATGAGGCTGCATCTGTCTCTGTGTTTGTACACAAAGTTATATCTGTGTGTATGTGTGTGTGTATGTGTATGTAGACACACAAGGCTATGACTATTGCTGCACAGCTCTATGCCCAGAGATCCCTCAGCAAGGGAGGGATTTCTGCACCTGCCCCTGGGGCTTAGAAAGGAATAAGGCCACAGACCCACAGGCGCCTGGTGTTGAGGGATATGGCGAGCACTGGAGAAACACCCGCCTGCCTGCTGCCTGCTCCTTGGGCGTTGCTGACTTTAGACTATAACTTTGTATAGGCATATGGTCCCAGTCTACCCTATCTGCACCCCAGAAAACAACAAACACTGGCAGTTTGAGGAGAGTGGCAGTCTTTAGGGGACTTCCTGCCACCCAGTGAGCAGGTCTTGTGACTCCTCGAGTTCCCTAGGGAGCCAGTCCCTTTCTCCCTTTGCCCATTGAGCACAGCCTTAAGCTCGACTAGGCAGACAGATCAGTGTGAGGCTGTGGTGACCTCTGCCCCCAGGCGCTTCCAGTCCTGGGGGCAAGGGCAGATGGACAAGGCAGACCAAGGGAGCTGGGAGACTCTGGTGGAGTGTAGTTGGGAAGGCTTCCTGGAAGTGGAATGAGGCCTTAGATTGGTTTGAGTTCAATGAGCAAGGAAGAGGGCTCTTGGCCGAGACACAGAGGTCCCCACCTCAAGGCCTCCAATGGTGAGATGAGACTCTGGGGTCTCTCAGGCTGGCATTCAGGAAGCCCCCATCAAGAAGAAGCGCCCCCCTGTGAAGGAGGAGGACCTGAAGGGGGCCCGGGGGAACCTGGCCAAGAATCAGGAAATCAAGTCCAAGACCTACCAGGTCATGCGGGAGTGTGGTAAGTGTCCAGCTGTCTGAGGCTGGGGTTGGGGACAGATTCGTGTCAGTGAAGGGGTAAAGGGAGAAGGATTCTTTTCTGAGAGTCCAGAGTTCCTGGGCTCCAGAGAGGGTGCTTCTGACACAAGGGCCTTTCCTTCTGGGAAGCCAGGCAGAGCTGCTGACCGACTGAACCTCTTCCCACAGAGCAAACTGGCTCAACCGCCCCTTCGGTGTTCAGCCGCACCCGCACAGGCACAGAGACTGTCTTCGAGAAGCCCAAAGGACCTGCCAAGAGTGTCTTTGGCTGAACAGTGCCTTACACCCGAGCCCCAGACACAGGAGCCTTTCCCAAGAACTCTTTTTTTTTTTTTTTTTTTTTTTTTTGAGACAGAGTCTCATTCCATCACCCTGGGTGAAGTGCCGAGGTATCATTGCTCACAGCAGCTTCAAACTGTTGGGCTTAAGTAATCCTGCTTCAGCCTCCTGAATAGCTGGGACTACAGATGCCCGCCACCACACCCAGCTAGTTTTT
Organism: Arctocebus calabarensis; assembly: GCA_963573935.1. NCBI lineage: Eukaryota > Metazoa > Chordata > Mammalia > Primates > Lorisidae > Arctocebus > Arctocebus calabarensis. Next base: position 18,143 of record CAUYON010096811.1, read on the forward strand.
CTATGTTTAGTAGAGACGGGGTTTCACTCTTGCTCAAGCTGGTCTCAAACTCCTGAGCTCAGGCAATACACCCACCTTGGCCTCCCGGAGTGCAAAGATTATAGGGGTGAGCCATCTCACCCGTCAAGAAGTCTTGTTTTTATGCCAGAATACCTCTCCCCCTACTATCTGTAGGGCTGGTGCCCTCCCCTGGGCCAGGGCCCTTCAGCCAGCGGCTCCACACCAGCACCTTGAAAGCATCAATAAAGAGGATGCCCATGTGGCCCCAGCCTTTGGAGTTTGTCTGTCACTGGCCACAGCCACTGTCTACAGGGGAGAGGGAGGAAGGGTGGAGTGGGTAGAACATGTCCTGTACCTTTCCTGGGCATTTGGGAGAGCCCCAAGGGATATAACACAGGTGTGGTCATAGCCTTGCCACATGCGAAGAGTATGGGATGTGGAGATGGGCACTGATTTGTGGGTCTCAGACCAGACGCTTCTTTGTTGAGCCTCAGTTTCTCCTATATGGCAGGGAGTTGAGCCTATTCCGTAACCAGGCCACAGCGATACTGCTCAGGGTAGATCAGGGGTTTGCTGTTCCTTGGCCTTCCACAGGAGCCTTTGAGTTGCTTCCAAGGACCCCAAGGCTTGTGGCACCTAGGAACCTCAAAGCCCCTTCCCCCTGCATCCTTGTCCATGGTCCCTCCTTGCCTGCTGCACCTCCTCCAAGACAAAGCTAGGTCAAGGTTCCTGTCTGGCCAGTGGCAGTCAGCTACCTGGCTACCACCTCTTCCAAACAGAGTGAGCCTACTATGCTGCCTAGGGCATGGGAATGCCAGATTCCTGGCAGTGTGGTCATCTCTCTTCAGTCCTGTGTCCCCTGTGTGCGTGGAACTGTCAGACTCAGGATTTCCCCCACTGCTGTGACAAGACTGGACAGGCTGACAGTGGCTCCTTTTGGGACTGACAGGGCCTGGCTCAGGGCTGTGTGGTCTACTGGGGAGGTCTGCCTATCCTGGGGCCAGATGGAGCTGACACTCAGAGCCTTTCCCATGTTTCCAGCCAGCCAGGACTCCTTATATAGCTCAGGTTCCAGGCTGGGCCCATGCTCTGTGCCCCAAGGGAGCATATTTCTGTGAGAAAGGGCCTGAGCCTGCTCACTGGGGTCCTTGAAGCTCCTTCCCCAAATATTGAAGAAATGTGTTTCAGAGCCAAAAGGTTGAGCAGTAGAGGTGTGCAGAGATGAGGTTCTGCCCATAGTCCTGCAAAGGAAGGGGAACATCATACTTACAGCCATAGAAATAACTCCAAAGTCTATGATGTCCTTCCCCTAGGGCCAGATGCTGCCAGCTCTGCTGGAGGCGGTGCTGATGGAGAAAACCCTTCCCCAGCCTCTGGAAGCCTCTCACGGCCTTAGGGCCCTGTGATGTCCCCCAGGGGACTCTCCCCCACGGTTGGTATCACTGAGTGGTCCTCCTTCCCAGACCCAGGACTTGGCACCAGTCCACACCTGTATGACTCATCTTTGTCCACATGTGGCCACAGACTAGGGAGCTGCTTCCCGGAACCATCAAGGGAACACATGCAACAACTGCGGAGGGCCTACTGTTGATTCATGCCATTGCTGTTTGATATGAAAGGAACACTTCAGCTTCATGAAAGGCAACCTTATTTTTTAAAAAGTCACTGAAGGGCGGTGCCTGTGGCTTAAGGAGTAGGGCACCAGCCCCATATACCAGAGGTGATGGGTTCAAACCCAGCCCCGGCAAAAAAAAAAACTGCCACAAAAATAAATAAATAAAACACAAAATGTCCCTGAAACCGTCATCTCAGGCCCTTGGGCGGCACTCCAGCACTCCCTTGAGTCTGGGCTATGGCAGCATCACACTAGCCATGACAATGGCGTGCTGCCCTCTCTCAAGCAGTGCTCCATGGGCACCCTTGGCACAACTGACTTCCACACCCAGGCACCCCTCAGGAGCTCTGTGTGTTCTTCTGTTCTGTTCCATCTCTCCTGTCAAATTCCCCGCATCAAGACCTCTAAGCCACAGGCTGTAGCATCTTTGTAACTCTCACTTTTGTGACTCATGTTGCAGGTCTTATTTGGGGGCCCCTGGGCCCAACACCTCTCACTCCAGAACTCAGGCATGTCTATCCTGCCTCAGCCCTGATAGATCTTGCCCCACCCAGACGCCTCCAAGAGATGCCGTCCAGGCCCCTCACTACCCAGTCACACTCCCCTGGGTGCCAAGGCCCGCTTCTTCCAGGAGGCCACTTGGGGTGGCCCTGTTTCCCCCAGTTGACTTGTGGGAGAGCAGGTTGGTGTCTTCACTGTTTGAGAGTTTGGTGCAGAGTTTGGTGGAACGACTGGTGAAAGAACTGGGGCCCGTTACCTAACCCCAATCAGAATGGGGCCCGTTACCTAACCCCAATCTGAGCCTGCCTTTCCTTAGTAGATGTCCCAGCCAAGGTCCACCGGACATTCGTCATTTACCTGCTTATCTGAGGCCACTGTGGTTTTTGGCTTACAGATCCCGATTTCTCAGAACCTGCCCCCGCAGGGGCGGGGCAGCAAGCAAGTTACTAATTCATTCTCCACTTGCTCTTCTGTTCAGAAGCAGCCTGACAGACACGGGAACCACGATGAAGCCCCCAGCCCCTATCTGCACCTGCGGCCTCATGCTGGTCCTGCTCTGGCTGCTGGCTGTCCTTCAGACCATCACTGCCCAAAAGGTAGCTGGCGTCCAGGGTGTCTGTGTGTGTGTACTGGCATGAATGGTGTGAGCTGGGGAGCCAGAGGTTTGTGGGAAGTGAGAGAGAGCCTCCACCTGTGCAAGCGTGTCAGTGTGCGTGTGCAAAGGAGTGGAGCTGACAGTCCACTAGGTACCACCCAAGGGCCTCACAGGTATCTTCCCACTTGAAAAGGGGTGATCATATTATTTCTATCTTACAGATGAGGAAATGCAGTTTTATGAGCCCAGTTTGGCGGCTCCCCTGGGGGGGAAGTTATTCATGCTGTCTCAGTTTCCTCATCTGTAAAACAGGGTAATAAAAGTATCTGTTCAGAGAATTGTTGTGAAATCAAACCCAGAACACCTATATAGTGCTTAGTATAGTGCCTGGCACAGAGCAAACACACAAACACAAAAGCCACTTGGCTGTCGCGGTGCTGAGTTGCATATGCAGATAGTGTGTGCAGCTGGGCAGAGTTGGTGTGTACACGAGCATGGCATGCACGGACAGGCAAGAGGTGTGTAGGACTATGTGTGGGTGCACGTGTGTCCTTCCCCCAGCGGATCACAAACCTTGGGGCAAAGAGCAGGGGCAGAACTGGGGGAAGGTATGCTGCAGGGAAAGGGGGCAAAGAAGAGTCCCACCCAGCTCTTAGAGACGGCATTTACGTACCTCCAGATTCTCCCAGCTCCTGTGGGCCCCAGGGAGGAGACTGGCAGGAGCCATTTTCCTCAGTTTTCATGGAGCCCAAAGTCTCCAGAAATCAAAGGACCTATTCACTACACTTTCTCTGGGCAGAGCTAAGCCTGTATACAAAAGGCCCTCACCTCTGGCCAAAGGATGGATATGGCACCCTTTCACCGGACACTGGGGCTCAGGCTTCATCGCCCACCACGTGCTCCTTCTCCAAGGGACGCTATGGGTCCTATACATCAAAACAGACATGGCCCCTGCCCTGTGGCACTGTAGAGTGGGGAATGGAGCACACAGCTGCTCATCTGAGATGAATGTTCACAGGTGAAAAATGCCTCACTGGATTCAGCCTGAGGCCAGACAGTGGCTTAGTTGGATTGGGGGCCAGGGTTTGTCAGGAGCCAGCATGACGGTCTACTTGTGAAAAGTATTGCCCTGAGCTGGGATGGTGTTGAAACTCTCTAACCCCCTTCTCTTTCACTGATCCAGAAGCACATCGACATCTACAGCCTCACTGTAGACTCCAAGGTCTCATCCCGATTTTCCCACACGGTGGTCACCAGCCGGGTAGTCAATAGGGCCGACACTGTGCAGGAAGCCACCTTCCAGATGGAGCTGCCCAAGAAAGCCTTCATCACCAACTTCTCCATGTACGTGCCCTCCTCCTCATCTGCCTCACCCTGCTCTGTGACTGTCAGATCCCCTTTCTGAAGTGAGGTGTGCCAGGGTGTGTCTTCAGCTTTACCAAGGAAGTTGCCTATTCTCAGAGACATCTGCAGCCCTCCCTCTTTTCCCTAAGTGCTGCCTGGTAGCAGACAGAGAACCGTAGCACCAACTTAGGTATCCTGAGGCCAGACCTGGGCAGGAGTAAGTCAACTAAAAGCAGATTCCAGCTCAGAAAACTTCCTAACCCCCTGGACTGTCCCACAGTGGAGACTGTCCTTGAGGAGGGGTCTTCCTTGGCATGCCCCAAATTGATGCCCAGGGGGGCGTTTCTGCTTGGGTTGTATCAGGAGACGCCTGGAGTTTCTGTGGACTCTGAGCCAGTGGTGATCCTTACTCACTTTGTCTTCTGCCAACTTGGTTTCATAATGTTTGCTAACTATCTGTTCCTGGCCCCTGGGAGAGGCCATGACTGAGGACAGGGAGAAGCTGCTCCCAGAAACTATGAGAGCAGTGGTAGGGCAGAGAGGGAGTATCACTGAGGCTGGGACCTCTGAGAAAATGCCAAACTGCTGTGGGGGGCTGGGGTCCCTGCGGTAGGTTCCTCACTCCCCACCCCACAGACCCCACAGCAGACCCAGTGTGTTGTGTGAGCTTCACAGGCTATGCTGGCCTTTGACATGGGTTCTGGGGCTGGTAGGTTGCCATGGCATCCACCTGGAGCCCTGCACTGCCACCACCCCTCTCTGGCCTGGATCTTCTTGCTCATTGAGATAGGGAAGCAGAGGGCAGGGTTGCCTGCTCCCTGACCTGACTGGGAGCCCAAGGGCCAAGAACTCTCCCGCTAGGAGGAGGAGCCCTGCTAGCCTCCATCCTAGCCCACAGTTAAATTATAACCAGGAAGGTTAGGGAGGAGGGCTGCAGGGTCCTGGCATCCTGGCTGGGTCCTCTCCTACCCTACCTATACACTCCCACCCTTTCATGCACCCCCCAGATGAAGTAGGCATATAGTATTTATCAGACATGTCCCTACTCAGTCCTCAAGGAGGTTCTGAAGAAGTCATTTTCCTTCCAGAGACAGCTCAGGCAGTTTGTTTTCAGCCTCAGAGGATGGCTGCTAGGGGTATGTCACAGCCCAGGAATTCCAAACACCAGTTGTCCATAACCTAGTTCCAGAGAGGTCAACAGCCCCCACCCCCCAGCAGAGCGCCTCCCCTGAGTGGGAGAAAGAGGGAGATGGTGCAGTGGAATAGGGCAGAGCCTTCAGCCTGCGTCCCCCTCCGCCTCAGTCTTGGCCCCACAGGGCTGGACATAGGGCCAGGCACAACCCAGCTCAGAAACCTGCTGGTGTGTAACTGGCACCTCTGGCACAGTCTGAGGTAGAATGGCAAGTTGGGATGTGGGGTCAGCCTAGGCAGGTAAAGGGAAGGCAAATTTCAGCCCAGCCCTGCCCTCTGCAGCCTCCTCTCCCCTGTCCCTTCCATGAAAGGCGTGTTACTGATACTGTGCACGCCTCAGGGAGGTGGAGGCCTGGCACATTTTGTGGAGGCTCAGGCAAAGACAGGTGTCACTATGTCAAGAAGCACACCAGGTGGAGGCCTGGCATATTTTGTAGTGCGCTCAGGCAAAGACAGTGCGCATAGGCAAAGTCACTATGTCAAGAAGCACACCAAGTTCCAGACAGTCTCCCTGGAGGAGCGAGCAGTAGAAGGGGTCCCTTCCCACCAGGCTCTTGACAACTCCAAACCTCCTGCCACCAGGATCATCGATGGCGTGACCTACCCGGGCAGCATCAAGGAGAAGGCTGCAGCCCAGGAGCAGTACAGCGCAGCAGTGGCCACGGGCAAGAGTGCTGGCCTAGTCAAGTGAGCAATGGAGGGAGCTAGTGGGTGGGGATGGAGGTAGAGACAGAGCCACCCTGCCTTGGCCTTTAGCCTGACTCCCACCTCCAAAGGCCTTCTCCCATCTGGCCTGGAGAGGCAGGCCTGATGCCCTCTTCCCTCAGGGCCACAGGGAGAAAGACAGAGCAGTTCCAGGTGTCGGTCAGTGTGGCTCCCTCTGCCAAGGTCACCTTCGAGCTGGTGTATGAGGAGCTGCTCAGGAGGCATCTGGGAGTGTATGAGCTGCTGCTGAAAGTGCGGCCTCAGCAGCTGGTCAAGCACCTGCAGGTACCTGGAGCCACCTCTTCCCATGAGGCCTCCTGGATGACACTTTCCCTGCTGAGGGTGGCCGTCCCTTGCCCCTGAGCCTCCTGTCAGGCCCAACCCCATCTCCTAGCTGATCCAGTGCCCCACATCTTGCCTCCAGATGGACATTCACATCTTTGAGCCTCAGGGCATCAGCTTTCTAGAGACAGAGAGCACGTTCATGACCAACGAGCTGGCAGATGCCCTCACCATCTCACAGAACACAACCAAGGTGGGCCCGCCATGGTCAGCAGGTGGGGTGCCAAGGGCCCTGCTGCAGTCCAGGCCTGTGAGCCTGGATTTCCAGACAGAGGCATAGCGGGGCAGAGTCTCTGAGCTGGAGGGGATTCTGACATCTCTGTGTTCATGCTGTCATTTGTCAGGGCCTGGAGAAGGACAGTGGGTCCTTGTATGAGCCCTGAGGTCTGTGGGGGAAGGACTTGGAGAGTAGACTGCTGTGAGGGCCCTAGGACCAGGGGAGAGAAGGCCATAGCTGGGTCCCACACAGTCTGAGCTCAGTCTCTGCTTGTATAGTTCCAGGAATGGGGGCCTCCCTGTCATACCCTCTCCCCTGTGGGGTCAGCTTGAGAGAAAGCTCCTTGGAACATTACCCAAGGCTGCATCCTGGAATTCAGACTTCCCAATATACAGACAAGCAGATGGTGGTGTTGGCTTGACTTCGCTGCACCTGCCGACTTCAGCCCAGGTTGTTCCTCCAGGCTCATATCCAGTTCAAGCCAACGCTCTCCCAGCAGTCCCTAAAGCAGCAGGACACAGTCCTGGATGGTAGCCTTATCATCCGCTATGATGTGAACCGGACCTTCTCAGCGGGCTCCATTCAGGTGGGTGGACTCCAGGCAAGAACAGGGCAATCTAAAAATCTCTCCACCTCCAGAGGTGAGCCTGAGTACTCTAGAAGAGGAAGATAACTGCCCTACTTAGCAGTGTGCACCAGGGGCTAGCACAGCCAGAAAATAGGCTGTTTAGTTGTCTCTGAAACTATACCTTTTCAGAGGCAGAAAACTTTATCTCTATGAAGAGCTGCTCTGTGGGGTACCTTTGTTGCCAGGAGACTCCCAGTTCAGCTTTATGTTCAAATGCAGTAACTTCTTTCAGACTATTTTCTGATGTTAGTATGCTTTCCTTTTACTCACTGTTAAGTCTTCATTCTTTTGATGAACGTCAGGTTTACTGTGTCTGAACCTTTTAAGATAAGCTGCCTCACATACAAAAACAAATAGGAGGTAAAGTTGTGGGAAGAGCTCTAGTGGACCATGCATGAACAAGGAAAGCTTCTGTGAGAGAGGGGTTGGGGTAAGCCCTGAAATATGGTGAGGATTTGGGGAGGCTAGCAGTGGGATGGAGATGGGGGGGTTGGAAAAAGGAGAGCATAGGATTTGGAGTGAGGAGGAGGCTGGACCGGGACAGGGCAGGGTTTGAGCTCTTATTGCCTGGGTGTGGTTTCACTCTGGCCATAGATCGAGAATGGCTACTTTGTGCACTACTTTGCTCCTGAGGGCCTGTCTACAATACCCAAGAACGTGGTCTTTGTCATTGATAAAAGCGGCTCCATGAGCGGCAGGAAAATCCAACAGGTGGGTTCCCTGGGCCAGAGCAGGGCCCTGAAAATTCCCACGACCCTCACACCATCAGCTGTGGTCCAGAAGGTAGATTCTCCCTCCTCTATCTTCCTGGGTGGCCAGAGCACGGGGAAACCTCTGTTCCTAGAGCATACACCATGTCCCCACCCCAGAGTCCAGGGATGCCAGCCGAAGGGCCCTTAAGTCTTCATGGAACCCCTCTGAACTACCATCTCATCTCCCCATTACCAGACCCGGGAAGCCCTAATCAAGATCCTGGATGACCTCAGCCCCAAAGATCAATTCAACCTCATTGTCTTCGATGGGAAAACAACACAGTGGAAGCCATCACTGGTTCCAGCTTCAGTCAACAACCTGAATGAAGCCAGGAGTTTTGCTGCCGGTATCCAAGCCCGTGGAGGTGAGTGCATCTGCACCCTGCTGGGTGGGGGTTTCCATGGCACCTAGCCAGGACCCACCCTGAGCATGTGTGCCCCTTAGGGACCAACATCAATGATGCAATGCTGATGGCCGTGGAGCTGCTGGACAGAAGCAACAAAGATGAGCTGCTGCCCGAGAGAAGCATCTCCCTCATCCTCTTGCTCACTGATGGTGACCCCACTGAGGGTGAGGGCACTGCCAGCAACTCCAGGGCACACTGTGCAGGGGAGCCTCTGAGGTTGCACTGGGCTTGCTGTGGGGCCTGAGGGAGGGTGGGAGGTGGCTAAGGCCCCTCTGGCTCTGAGGTTCCAGAAATATCCATTAAGCAAATCACTATTTTCCTACTCTCTTTCCAAACCCACGGGTCTAGGGGAGACCAACCCCACACAGATCCAGAAGAATGTGCGGGAAGCCATAGGTGGCCAGTACAACCTCTTCTGCCTGGGCTTTGGCTTTGAGGTCAGCTATGCCTTCCTCGAGAAGCTGGCACTGGAAAACGGCGGCCTGGCTCGGCGCATCTATGAAGACTCAGACTCTGCCCTGCAGCTGCAGGTGCCAGTGTGCCTCGGGGGGACGCACAGGGAGTTGGGAAGCCTCCAGCCTAGCCTTCGTGACACCTCTTTGCCCTGCAGGACTTCTACCAGGAAGTGGCCAACCCACTGTTGGGAACAGTGACGTTTGAATACCCGAGCAATGCCGTGGAGGAGGTCACGCAGGAAAACTTCCAGCTTTTCTTCAAGGGCTCAGAGATGGTGGTAGCCGGGAAGCTCAAGGACCAGAGCCCTGACATGCTGTCAGCCAAAGTCAGCGGGCAGGCAGTGAGTGTGGTCATGCCATCCTGGAGGGGAAAGGCAGCTGGGGCAGCCACCACCTCTGCAGCCAGAGGGGCTGGGTTCAAATGCCAACCTTCTGGGCGGCGCCTATGGTTCAGTGAGTACAGCACTGGCCCCATATACTGAGGGTGGCGAATTTAAACCCGGCCCCAGCCAAACTGCAACAACAACAAAAAAAATAGCCAGGCGTTGTGGTGGGTACCTATAGTCCTGGCTGCTCAGGAGACTGAGGCAAGAGAATTGTCTAAGCCCAGGAGTTGGAGGTTGCTGTGAGCTGTGACGCCAGGGCACATTCTACCGAGGGTGATAAAGTGAGACTCTATTTCTAAAAAAAAAAAAAAGACGAATCCCATCCTGCCAAGCCAAAGTGTCTTGAGTTTCAGGTTTCCCCTCTGCTATCTGTGAACGACACGAGTGCCCACCACATGGGTTTACTGTGGAAATTCAATGAGACAAAACAGTAATTCTCATGAGACCACCTGTGCTGTGCCCAGTATAAGTAGGCGTTCAGCACATGTCAGCCTGTCACAGTGCATAGGCTGTGCACCTGTGAGCACAAGGTGACAGTAGTAATTCCTTCCTAATTGTCATCTCCTGTCCTCATACTGGCCTTCTGAGTTTGCAGTTAAGCACAGAGGGCTGCTCCCATTTCACAGATAAGCTGAATGAACTCCAGCAAGGTGGGCAACTTGCCCTGGGCCCACTGCAGCTTGGTCCTGAGCCCAGCTCACCATGTGGCACCCTGTCCTTGCCCAGCCTTCTCTGCCTCCTCCTAGTGACCCCCTGTCATTCCACAAAAAGAAACTGAGCACCTGCTCTGTTCCAGGTCCTTCTTTAGGCCCTGGGGATACAGTGATGAATGAGGCTGACCCCACCCTTCCCTCATGGGAGGGACAGCCCTTGGATACATGGTCACGTGCACAAGGAGCTACAGATCAGAATCCACCCTTAGGCATTCAGGAGAGCAGAACTAGAAGCCCCAACCTGGCTTGGGGATCAGGGAGGGCTTACTGGTGGAAGCTGAAGCTGAGATTGAGGGATTAGTAGGAGGAGGATGGAATGCAGGTGGTGGAGTGATAGAGCCGTGACACCTAAGTTCTATTCTCAATTCTGCCACTAACTGCTGGGGAAAGCCCTTCCTTCCCTGTCCCTTTGAGGTAAGGGTGGGCTGTCTGTGATGAACTTTCTACTCCACACTGCATTTATAAATCCTCCCTGTTGCTGGCTCTGCTCTGACCTGGGGTCCTGATCCCATCCTCTTCCCTTCCTCCCAAAAGGTCAGCTCATCTGAGTTCCTGTTTTTGCACATGGCTTGGTGCACCTGGGATGATGTGCTCCCTTTTGGCTCCACCCCTGCTTATTCTATGACTGAGCCCTTGGTACCCCTAACTCCCTCCCTACCCCTCACTCTGCTCAAAGGAAATGAAGTCCTCTCAGTCAGTGCATGGGACCTGCCCCAGCTCCAGTCACGAAAGAGTTTGGAAGTGCCAGGCCAGGGGTAGACCGAAGGGCCTCACTCTCCTGCTCTGGCTGGGCCTCTCTTTTCAGCATACACAGAACATCACCTTCCAAATGGAAGCCAATGTGGCAGAGCAGGAGAAAGAGTTCCGAGGCCCCAAGTACATCTTTCACAACTTCATGGAGAGACTCTGGGCATATCTGACTATCCAGCAGCTGCTGGAGCAAAGGTGAGTGGCACTGACTCTCATGGGCCACTGCTGCAGGACACACGCCAGGCCTGTCGCTGGTGGGCAGGCACAGCTGACATGAGGCATCCCCAAGGCATGGAGAGAAGGTGGTCTGGTATTGTGTCTGAACCCCAGACTCTCCCAGGGGGAGAAGGGCTGGGTGTTCTGGCATCCAGGGACCTCCTGAGCTCTGACATCCTCAACCTACAGTGTTTCCGCACCGGATACCAAACGGCAGGCCCTCGAGACCCGAGCCCTGAACTTATCACTCAACTACAACTTTGTTACTCCTCTCACATCTATGGTAGTCACCAAACCTGAAGGGCAAGAACAGTCTCAAGTTGCTGAGAAGCCCGTGGAAGATGGTGAGGTTTTGGGATCCCAGCCTCCCAGGCAGCAGAGTTGGACCCAGCATTCTCCTCATGCCTTCCCCTACATCCCAACCAAGACCCCAACCCTGCCAGCCACAGACGTCTAGGAGCCCCAGGAGACCTGTCCCATTTTTTCACCAATGAGAAAACTGATGCCAGGTCTCCTGGCTTCCCAGATTTCTTGTGCCTGTGTAGTTTGGGGTTGGTTGGCAATATTAAGTATAAGCATTTCAAATTGATCAAAACCATTCTGATAATGTCTCTCTCTCTCTCACTGTCTGTCTCTGGTCTCTGTTTTTGTCTCTGTCGATCTGTCTGTCTCTCTTTCTCTCTCCCTCTCTCTTTGTTTTATCCAGAAAATAGACCCAGCAATGTCCATTCAGGTAAAGAACGAGTATCCTCAAAGGCTGGCCCAGTTGGTGATCCATTGACTCAGGGCCTGGGGCCCCCAGATCCTTCTCCAGCCCAGCCTGGCTGACAGGAGAGAGAGGTGTCTGACCAAGCACACTGGTGCATTTGTCCCCTGTTCATGCAAATATCAGCTGCCCCTCAGGTCCTGTCCCTAGCTCTAGGGATACAATACCCATCTAGCTGGGGCCCCAGAAAGGTGGATCCAAGAAGCAAACCCAGGTTTCACTGATTTCTAGGTCACGCTTTCTTCGGATCTCATGTGATAGGAGGCCGACAGTCCAGAATATCAGGTGGCAAAGGAGGAGGGGGTAGGAGGGGAGATTGACAGGACCATGGCTGGGCCATAGACTGGGCTCTGCCCCTGGTTGTGGAGGGGAGTGCCTTGCCTGGCTCACCTGGATGGTAACAGGCCTGGGACTTAAGTTCAGATGTGTCCGACTAGGAATCAACCATGCAGAGTCTATTTTTGCCCAAAGAAGTGGATGGAGTCCACAAGGTAGTCTGAGGTGCTGTGAGGGAGGCATGACATCCTGGGGGAGGAGTTCCAGAGTGGTGTAGCACTGGGGCTACAGCATTCCTGTCTCCCAGAAGGGGGACGGGAGCTACCCAGAAGGGCTGGGTGTGGGAGGGGAGCCACCTGCTCCCTCCACACCCCACCCCTGGGTTAGAGGCTGAGCCCTGGCTCTGAGGGCCTACACGCAGCCTCAGAGAAGACCAACTTTTCCAAAGCTGGAGTTTCTAACTTCCCGAGGAATTTTGGACTTGGAACTGGCAGCGCCTTGAAGAAGTTTGGACTCCGAGGACCATCTCATGCTCCTGGTCATCCTCTTTCTATGCATCCCTCCTACTTTCCACGTTCCTGGGATTATGTGCTACCAGACTTAGCATTCTGTAAGCCACTTCCTGGCCTTCTGAGGGCTTCCATTTCCCCTTGATGATCACTGACCCTCCCACAGAGTAGTGTGAGATAAAGCACCAAGCTCAGGGCCCAGTCCTGGCAGTGATGTGGAGTGACTATGGGTCAGCCCAATCCAGGGAGAGGGTGGGAGCTGGATTTCCTGGGGGGCTGCCCTCATCCTCCCAGCTCTCTACCAGCCACCCCTTTGCCAGGGCCTTGGATATGAGCTCTTTTGCGTGGTACCTATATAGTGTGAGCTCTTCCTCTGTCCTTGATGGAGCAGCCCCTCCCACACTCCTGTTCAGAGGGGACTCTGGCTCTGGAGGAGCAGGTGCTGGCCAAGAGTGCTCATCATGGAGCTGTTTGGGCCAGTTGTCATAGCCCCACTGCCTAGGTACCTCTTCCCACCCAGCTTGTGGACTTCAGGCATCCCCTCCCCAAGGCAGGACTTTATTTGTCTTTTATTTTCACTAAATAGAATTTACTATACTCTGGAGGCTGACTCGTGATGAAAACTTCTAGACAGGGAGGGCTTCCTCCATTCACAAAGCCAACTCTGGTCTCTTGAACTATTTCTGATCCCCACATTATACTGAGAATAGCTGCAGAGCCAGGCTAGATCTGTCCCCTCAGTATTCTCCCTAATAGCATGCTCTTCCACCTGAAAATCTCCCACAGCAAAGGCTGTTCTAGGGGGTGTATAATAAGTGTGGTAGGGCTGAAGGGGCTGGAGCGTGGTGGGCAGCAGGTGGCAGAGATGGTTGGAGGGTGTGCTGATTGTTCTGAGACCTGACTGCCTGCTCCCTGTTTCTGGACATTCCTGTACTGATACCTGCTTAAGTGCCATCAGCTGCCTCAAATCCTGGACAAGGAATGTCACATGGTATGGATATAAATATCAAAGGTGTCTCCCAGTCCAGAGACCCCAGAATATCTTCTTGTCCTAAGGGGGACACCCTGGGAGGAGACTCCTGAGAGTCTCCATGAACCTGTCGCTGTGTTGAAGTGGAGTGGGAGCCCTGGCACACCCAACCCATCCCTCTGCCACTTAAACCCCTGGCCCCCAGGAAGGGGCAGCCTAAACCCAGACTTTTTCTTCTTTTAGAAACAACCATGACAACCACAGCCCCAGGTAAGCTCTCCCTGCCCCCCCAGCCACCTTTCCCATCCTGTCGCCTGGCTGCTCTCCCAAGAACCATGTACCATTTGGTTCCAGTACCAGCCCCCATCCAGGCTCCTTCTGCCATCCTGCTGCTGCCTGGGCAGAGCGTGGAGCGGCTCTGTGTGGATATGAGGCCCTCTCAGGGGCCAGTGAACCTGCTCTCAGACCCTGACCAAGGTGAGAGGTACACACCCTGTTGTCTACCTACAGTGACTCAGAGAGGTTCACCACCCGCCCACAGAGACATACACAGCACAGACACACTTGGCCCCATGCAAGCCCATCCCCCATCGTGGTACAGTCATGCCCTCATGCCCCATCACTGGAACTCACCACTGGGTACCCTACGTGCAGGTCTGGGTGGCCTGGGTGCAGATAAGCACAGTGGCTGTGGGGGAGGGAGCCCAGAGGAGGAGGCCAGAGCCAGCTGGGGTGAGGGGAGCAGCAAGGCTTCACCCAGGAGTGGTAGGGCCTCAGTAGATGAGCAGAGGCAGGGGGAAGGACGTTCCAGATGGAGGGATTAGTGCCTGCTGAGTACAGAGCCCTGAGAGCTGAGGCCTGCAGGGTGTGGAGGAAGGGAATGAAGGGAAGAGGTAGGTGTCCTTGTCAGACTTGCCCCTCTCATCCTAGAAGGGCCTCATTGGTTGAACTGAGGTGGCAGGTCAGCCATGGAGATGCACACCACTCAGGGCAAGGGATGGCCACAGCAGCCTCCCTCCTCCCAGATCCATGTGGTCCCCTACTTCATCACCCAGGCCAAGAGTCTGTCTGTCCCGGAGGGTGAGAGTGCCAATTCTCTTCTTGCCCTCAGCCCCAGACTCTAGCTCAGGGCCAAACACACCATGGGGGAGTTACGAAGGTTTGTTGACTTGGGACCAGACCTCCTTTCTCAGGGACTCATCTGGCAGTGACCATCACCGAAAACTGGGGGCTCTCTAAAGTCACATGACATGAGGGATGAGTGCACAGATTATAGGGGCCAGGCACCCCAGGAGGAAGGAATGCTGAGGAAAGGGGGTGGCCCCCCAAGGAGGCAATTTGGTACAAAACTCCAGAGGATATAAATAGCCCTGTCTGGGGCTGCAGCTTTGTCACCTTTGGTCTGGCTGTCTCAGGGGTTGAGGTGACTGGCCACCATGGGCAGAAGAAGGCTGGATTCTTATGGATTGAAGTGACCTTCAAGAACCCCCAGCTGAAGGTTCATGTGTCCCCTGAGCGCATAGTGACCACTCGGAACCGAAGAAGCTCTGTGTACAAGTGGAAAGAGACACTGTTCTCAGTGATGCCTGGGTAAGCTCCACTTTGGGGGACCCTGGGGAAAGGGAGGGTGACTCTCAGGCTACACTGGCTGATGATGGGCTGACAGGTTGCCCGAAGCCACAGAACTGGAGATGGAGTAGCTGCATTTGCAAGAGGGCCAGAGATACAGAAGCCCTGTACCCCTGCAACTCTGTAGGGCACTGAGGAGTTATCTTAGGGATCCAGTTCCCCTCACACTTGGCCCAGGTTACTTACCCCATATAGGAGCCAGTGGGGGGCAGAGCTAGCTTTGGTACCCTGGGTAGGCCACCTAGCTGCTCTGAGCCTCAGTTTCCTCACTAATAACTAGGGATAACCATCCTGGCCACAGTCAGAGGCTGAGAGAACATGGCTGGGGAGCTCTTCCCCATCAGATGGTGCAGGGGGAAGTGGAGAGTACTGCCCAGCAGGGCAGGTTATAAATTTTATCCTTCATGTACTCTTGAAGCTCTGGTGAGAAGGAATAATCCAGCTGGCCTTAAATACTGAGCAGCTGCTAGGGAGTGGAGGCAGGCGGTGACCTCTTGTGGGTGGTGTGGCTGCCCCACTGTGGGCATTTCAGGGGAAGCTCTCCAGCTCTGGAAATGACAAGGGGCCTTGGGGAGGGGCTGCAGACCCTGGCCCTCTGTGGGCAGTGCCATCCCAGCCCCCAGCTTGTGCCATAGCCTGTCTTTTCCCAAGTGTGGGAGCCTTATCTCTCACCACCCCAAGCCCCTCAGTGGAGACTTGTCTCCACTCAACAAAAGAGTGCACACCCAGAAAATCCAAGGTCATCTGAGCACCTTTCCAACTGCATAAAAGATCTTGAAGTTTCTTGTTATCTGACAGATTCACAAAAATCAAAAGCATATCTCTACCTAGAAAATAAAGAATTCCTATTAATTGTAGTGATAGAAAGTCTGAATACTTTAATGAGCTAGAGAAGATATAAATAAAATACAATAGACCACATGGTTTAGATTGAACTGGATCAACAGGACAGCATGCATTCAGGGCAATTCCATTTCAATTACCATTGGATTAACAGCAGGGGCTTTTCAATATGCTTAAAGAAGCCTGATGTTTCACAAGAAAACCAAAAACGTAAGAATCTCAAAGATTATTTTAAGTGAAAAAGGGGGGGATAGATGGGCGATGCCTGTGGCTCAAAGCAGTAGGGCGCCAGCCCCATATACCAGAGGTGGCGGGTTCAAACCTGGCCCCAGCCAAAAACTGCAAAAAAAAAGGAGGGGGAGGGATAGAATGAGAAGAGACTTACCCTCTAGACACTAAAACATATGATTAATCACAGAAGAAAGTGGCATCAGACATAAAAAGGGATGTCTTTTTATCTCAAAAGGGATAGCGATATCAAAGAATCCCCCTAAATCACATAAAACTAATTCATGAGAAACCAAATTTAAGAAAACCAGAGGGAAAGGAAAAATTATTTAATTTTATAAATAATGCTGGGGAAACCAGATATCATCAATTTGACTTTGGTCATGTTTTATCCATGAAAAAAACTGAAACCTAAAAGATTTAAGGGACTTTCCACCCAAGGCACTATGACTTCCTGGACAAGAAAGGAGCCCATGGGTAGCCTGAGCTCATGAGTTCGAGACCAGCCTGAGCAAGAGCGAGACCCCCATCTCTAAAAAAATAGCTGGACCTTGTGGTTGGTGCTTGTAACCCCCAGCTACTTGGGAGGATGAGTCAAGAGAATCGATTGAATCCAAGAGTTTGAGGTTGCTGTGAGCTATGATGCCTCAGCACTCTACTGAGGGTGACCAAGTGAGACTCTGTCTCTACAACAAACAAAAAAAAGAAATCCCAGTTCACTGTACTTTAGAAAATGCCCTTAGGAAATTGGTTCTATGGAACTACTAAACATATAATAAGTAAACGAAGTATATGGTATTTTTGGGAATTCATATTGTGCATAAACCTAACACTTGAAAGACTTGGGAACATGTGCCCCTTGAAATAATGCTATGAAGGGGGAAGCCATACTCGTTTGTAGGCAGGGGTACCAAAAATACGCAGTTCTGAGTGGTTATCAGATGTTCACTCTTACGAAGAAGTTTTAAAAATACATGAATAAATTGGTTATTAAAACATCAGTGTAAGAAATTTTAAAAAATTTTTTTTTTTTTAGAGACAGTCTCACTTTTGTTGCCCTTGGTAGACTGCTGTGGCATCACAGTTCACAGAAATCTCTAGCTCTTGGGCTTATGTGATTCTCTTGCCTCAGCCTCCCAAGTAGCTGGGACTACAGGCGTCTGCCATAGTGCCCGGCTATTTATTTTTTGTTGCAGTTTGCCTGGGGCTGGGTTTGAACCCGCCACCCTTGGTATATGGGGCCAGGCCCTACTCACTGAGCCACAGGCACCACCAAGAGTAAGAAATTTCTTATTGGTATTTACATGTTATTTTTCTGTGTCACATAATATGTTTTGTATTTTTGGATTGCATATAATGTAATTGGGAGCATTAATCTATATACCTTACAGTGCCTATGATGTCTGTCAAAATACACTATGTTGCACTGGTTTTTCTATTTTAACAATAGTATACAAATGGAAACTGACAGAACATGGCTTACTTCTGAATAAGTAACTTAAATGGCAATGCCGCATTTATTCTTTCCTTATTATCTGTTGACAATAGAAGGGTCTCTTGTTATTGATCTTTTTCTTCAATAACCGAAACCAACATCACATAAGTCTTGTATCCTCTGAGTCCAAACAACAGTCTATATAATAAATATGCAAAGCCAAGAACTACAGAATAACAGTAGTGAAATATGACACTGAAGGAGCAACAGAAAGGTATGTGAATTATACATATAACTCAGTCCTCAAGCTAAATGAAAGTAATGCTGTGTAGTCTTTCTCATTTAGTGATATCCATTTAATATATATATTTCAGTGTTAGGTAACCCACCTACCACTTGGATTTTAATTTACTATGATGAAATATGAATACTTTGTGCTCTTATGTTTTTGGTGTTACATAAAATGTCTTGTAAAACTTAGATGTAGAAATTAATGAAGATTCACTGTTCAGAAGATGTCAAAAATAGAGATTTTGTGCTGAGAAAGTAGTTTTGGTACATTCAAGGAAGCCTATTTTGTCTTCCAGATAATTTCTGTGATTATTGGGCAAATATAGATGCTCTTTGGCTTACAGTTGGGTTCTGTCCTAATAAGCCCATTGTAAGTTGAAAATATATGTCAAAAATGCATTTAATACACCTAACTTACCAGGCATTATACTTAGCGTAGCTTGGCTTAAACATGCTCAACATACGGGTCAACAAAACTAAGTAACACAAATCCTGTTTTGTAATAAAGTGTTGACTATCTTACGTTATTGAATACTGTACTGAATGTGAAAAACAATTTTATGGTGTCATTGTACCATACAGAATTTTAACTTTGAACAATCATAAGTTCATAACCATCAGTTAGGAAAGAAGATTTTCATTATTTTATAGTTTGAAATATGTGTTTTACCTTTCACTAGTTGCACTGTCCTCATGGGCACCTTCCCACTGGGGATGTAGAACATATAAGTATATTATTTAAAAATGCATGAACCGTTTCTTTGCTAAGTTATAATTTTTTAGGGGTTTTATCTCTATCATGTTGCTTGACAAAGTTAATACATATGTTTCACATGGCATTGAAATTCAGAAAAGTCCAACATTGAGATTGATTCCAAACTTAAAAAGTCAAGATTTCTGTTATACACAAATTGTTATGTATCAGGATGGAGTATTGCACCTTTGATTCTAGCAGTATTTTTCCTTTAATTTTGCAGCATTTTGGAAAGCTGGGAATTTACACAAATGAGAGTAATTCTAAACCAACATCCAGAATTTCAACAGCCAAATAATCCTATCTGTCTCCATGGTAATTTTAAAAGCATCCAATTTCCAATTTTTTTATTTATAATCAAATGTATGGACTTCCTACTTTTCTCTTTTATTATTGAAGGTTATTTTATTAAATGTGGAAGCCAAATCTTTGTGAATGAACAAATATGTATAGAGCAATGTTCTACTTTGTAGTTATTGCCATTTTTTTTCTTCCCATCTATTATGATTCTCTTTCCTAGTCCCAAAGATTGGTTCATTAGGTCTTAGACTGCTCTCAGAAGTCTGTTGCTTAAAAATTTCCTAATTTTGCTTATTTTAATTCTAGATTATTCCATTAACTATTAAATAGTTAAACCTGATACTTCCTGCATTAGATAATGGTACTTCAGCACTAGCCTATTGATTGAATCCCCAATAGCAAGAAATTAATTTTCTCAGAGTCAAGTGTTACTCATCTGTTGGGTTGATGCAGACAATCAAGGTCTACTTTTGAGACTCTAATGTGGAGACTCAGATATATTGTTTGCTACCACCTGGAGCTCACCTTTGCTCATGACAAAGCTCTGATTCTGAAAATTCTGAGATTTTTAGTGTCTGTTTTGGAAATTCCCTGGGCTAACCTCAAAAACCTGTCTCCACATTTCCCTTCATTGATTCCTACCACAAACCCCACTTTAAGAAGAAAGGAAGTTTTAAAGTTAGACTGGTTTTATTTATGATTTCATGGAGCACAAGAAGTCACATTGAAATAGAATGCTAAGGAGGCCAAACACAAGAAACATCAGCTTTTCTTATTCTATTTTACTGTCCATATTCTTCCACCATCCTGGAATTGTGCTTTATTCTGCAATGGAAAATTTACATCACATTCCTTTTACTAATTTGTGGTTTCGGTTTTTTTGTTTTTTTGTGGACTGAATTTTAAGACCTGTACCAGGAGTGCATTGTGTTTGGTTTTTCTTTTTTTTAAGAGACAGAGTCTCACTTTGTCATACTCGGTAGAGTGCAGTGGCATCACAGCTCACAGCAACTTCCATCTCCTGGGCTTAGGTGATCCTCTTGCCTCAGCCTCCCGAGTAGCTTGGACTACAGGTACCTGCCACAACACCCGGCTATATTTTTGCTGCAGTTGGGCCAGGCCCAGGTTTGAACCCACAATCCTCAACATATGGGGCCTGTGCCCTACTCCCTGAGCCACAGGAGCCACCCGTGTTTGGCTTTTCTTTGTGGACTCTGACACAGTTATCTATGGAACCAGATACTTTGCTTTTAAGAATATCACTTGTAAAAAATCCAAGACGAAATGCACCCAATATTGCCAAATTTATTTAATGATGTAGTTGACCACGGAACTTAACTGATCAGGGACGCAGAGGCAGAGCTGCACACAAAATGATTGTTGAAAGGAAGACTGGTGCTCGCTCGGGTACTCAGTGACAACCTATGTTTATTGGGTGTTTTTATACATACTGATCAAATGAAAGTATAGAAATAGAAAAAGGAATGAATAATGATGAAACAGCAGAAGCTGCCATGAAAATTCTTTGTTCAGCACAGATGCTGCTGGATACATATATAGCTGATCTAAAGTGAACACACTTTCTCAACATTTTGCTGCAGGCTTAACCACAACGGTGTCTGGCTATCTGTTCTGTCTGATAAGTTCCTCAAAACTTGAAGAATGGCCATTTTCTAAAAAGAGCAAAGGACAGAGAACCTCTTCCCGTAACCTCTGCAAGTGCCCAACCCCCAGCTTCACCCTGCAAAGCCCTCCGGTTACTTTCTTTCTGTGAACAAATAACTGATTATTCTTACTAGCCCAGGCATGTCCACAGAGAAAAGTTTTTCCATCTTAGGGTAACGTTCCTCAGGGAGCACCTGAGGCCATGTCACTTGCTTTGGTTGGGGGCCAGTATCCCTCCATAATGATAACCTTATTAAGCAGCATAATATAAAGTAATCGGCATTTCAGTTCTACACTTAGAATCTTCTTAGTCATTTGATCATTACAGCAGTATGCATCTAGGTTGTCAATTTCAATAGGCTTGTTAGTCTGCAAATACGGCACCAGTAAGCTTTCAGATATCCAGCATCTAGCCCTGGCCTAAGTGCTAATAAATTTATCCACAATCTTAGTCACATGGATTTTTTTTTTTTTTGCTGTTTTTGGTTGGGGCTGGGTTTGAACCCACTACCCCCAGCATACTCCTTTGAGCTACAGGCGCAGCCCATCACATGGATTTTCTTGCACCTTGCTTTCATTCATTTAATCCATTTTCACATGTAGACATATTGATTATTTTATTTTATTTTATTTTTTTGAGACAGAGCCTCAAGCTGTCACCCTGGATAGAGTGCCATGACATCACAGCTCACAGCAACCTCCAATTCCTGGGCTCAAGCGAGTCTCTTGCCTCTGCCTCCCAAGTAGCTGGGACCACAGGTGCCCACCACAACGCCCGGCCATTTTTTGGTTGCAGCTGTCGTTGTTTGGCGGGCCCCCCAGGCTGGATTCGAACCTGCCAGCTCAGGTGTACGTGGCTGGCACCTTAGCCCGCTGAGCCACAGGTGCCGAACCGACATATTGATTATTTTAAAATGCAACTTTGATTACACACTCTGTTGAAATATTGTATGGCTTATTGTGGATGTAAGGTATAATTTTTTCATCATGGTATGCAAGGATTTTTATACAAACTCATGTCATCTCATTGTCATTTCTGAACATTTTCATCTTTCTTCCTATGCAATGTTTTTTTTCCCTTCTATGCAATGTTTCCTTGCTTCCTTGAACAACTTGCAGATCCTTGAGATTTCTATAATATCTTATGCTTTTGCAAATCTATTGCAATTGAAATGCCCTTGTTCCTTGTTATTGCCTATACATGTAATTCCTACTGTGATAATATAATCATTACATGTTTTATCTTTTCCATTATCTTTTTTGTCCATGTATATTTTAGCAGCTAAAGCTATAATATTTAAATTTAGGTGCTATCAGTGGCTGTGTTTTCTACCACATGGAGAAACATAGTCTACACTGAGAGAGAAGAATGAAGCCATCATGAAAGCAAAGTCAAGAATGAGTCCTGATTGTGTTCCAGTACTTAGGTCTTGTTGTCCTGATGTCCAGATCCATCCCTGCCCTTTTCATGTCTTGATTGTTGAATTCTGTGAGATTCCTAGATACCTGCTAATAAATTCTCATGTTTGCTTCAGCTTGTTCTAGTTGTTTTTGTTACTGATAATCCAGATATTACTACTAACAGGAAGTCAGGCTCAGTCATAATTTGGGTTCTCTGGAAGCAGATACTAAAAAGGAGTTTGGGGTACAAGATGTTTGTTGAGGACTATCAGCTCTGAAATGATAGGAAAGTCAAACAGCACTGCTTGGGAGCCAGGAAGCTCTGGAGTGTGTTGTTCATTAGAGTGTTTCACATTTGATCAGGATGGTTAGGCCTTTATAACACTGAATTGCTCAGTCACCAGAGTCAGGCTGCCCAGTTATGGGAACAGGGTCAGGATGAGCTGCTGCTGTTTTTAGCTGAAGACAATGTTGAACAAACCTACAGCGGGAGAGAGCTAACAGTGCTCCCTGCCACTAGGCAGCAGATCTCTCTTTGAGGAAGGATCTGGGCAGTGCGTCTGACTACACAGTCCATCCCTTCCACTTCTTAGGTCCCTTTTCTGCATTACATCTGGGAAGCTGTTGCTCTAGGACACTGGTGAGGCTCTGTCTGAGAATAGACTTAAGAAAAGAAAGATTAGTAGGACAGATCATGGGCCTGCTGTTAAAGTTGCTTTCTCTCCTCTGTTACCCATTCAATGATTGCATTTTGTTGCCACCTCTGCTGGCATCAGTGGCATATCTTGTAAGGTGTCCCAGACTCTCATTCCTTGGGATTCTTTCTGAGCCCTGGTCTCCAATCCCATCTCAGACCCAATAGACTGTATCTGTCCATTTACATCACATTTTGGCAAGGAAGTCCTAAGGTACCTAAGTGGATCACCTGAGTTCAATTCCTAACCCTTCCGACCCTATAGTATAACAGCATGAGTTCCATTCCTAAAGATCAGAGTCAAATCTCCTGCAGAGACAGCAGTTCCTCTTCTGACTTGCTGGTCTATGGACACAAGCCACACAGAGCTATAGCTTGTAATTCATAACACTTGCTCTGTCCTCTGGTAGAAGTAATGCCCCATTTGCGGATCAAGGCCTTTATCCCTGCAGAGCCCAGAGTTGCAGTTTTGGGAAGCACAAGGTCCCCCAGAGGATCATGGGTAATGGAGGAATGTGTAGTCATAACTACACTCATAGTACTACTTAAAACTCATGTATCTTTCCTCTTTGGGGACATAGAACCTTACAAAGGTATTTGATCCACTCATATGCTGCATTTCTGAAAGATAGCTCCCTGTCCCCACAGAATATTTATTTAGGTCTTGGGCTCTGGCTATGCCTTCTGCAAGCCATTCCAGTGCTCTGTTGTGCCCAGCAGCTACTGCCCAGATATTACTGTGACATATCAAATGGATCCTTTGTCATGAGCATATTTTTGTATCCCCTTTGTTACAAAGTGGTTCCCTTAGTCTAATGCAGTGTTATGTGTGGTCTTATAGTGCTGGATCAAACACTCAGTAAGTCTTTGGGTAATGATACTGCCTGAGGTCCTGTGGAGGAAAGAAAACTCACACTTTGACTATGTGTCTTTTCCTATAAGAACAAATCATTGGCTTTTTCTAGCCAAAATAGTCACCCTGTCATCAAGGGCCAGTTGGTCTTCTCAAGAAATGTTTCCTTATTGGAGAATTGTTTTGAAGATTCCTTGGTCTCTTGGTATGAAGATTCAGAGGCAATAGGAGCTGCATAAGCCCCAGTAAGAGGGACTCTGTTTTTGTACTTACATGTAGACTCCATGTTGGCCACCATGACCACTTCTTCCATGTGCCCATTGTGCCAGCACTTTGGTGGCATATGTCTGGTCAAATCATATTGCTTCCAAGATTGTCTAGTGCTTCTTCCATGGCAGATGTTCTCTGATCAGCATTTTAACATAACAAAATGATGTTCACATGTCACACTTGGTCCCATATGTCCTCTGCATGCCTGTGTCAGACCTCCTTATCTGTAATCTATCAATCTTTTTCCTTCCAGTCCCTGACCAAGCCAGCCAGGCCATTGGCCCATGAATCCATACATTTTCAAACCTTGGGCCAATTCTCTTTCCACAGAAAGTGGCTAAGTACATCTCCCAAAGCACTATTGTAAGAAGGAGCATCTGCCACTGTTTGTCAGGACACCCTTGAGCAAGACTGTGAGGCACTTGCCATCTTTCATGGCTTTCACCTGCATGCTAAGTTGACTCACTTGTAAGTAGGACTTAGGCTTTTCCTCCTCCTTAAGCTGTTTGTATAGCATCTCTCAAACAACCACAGGTCTACCATGCAGGAGAGGCACACAGGGTTCCAAGTCACCTCCTCCTGTAGCTTTTTTAGCTCTTAAATCCTATTTATACTTGTCCTTGGATATGCCACGTCCATCTACAGTGGGTGGCTATTGCACTTACCTAAGTTTATGTCCTTTAGGCCTGAAATGACCTAAGTCCGTGATGGGCAGTTCAAGCCACACAATGACTTTGGTATACTGTGACTAAGTGTTCCATCTCTAGCATGGCCTAAAAACACAAGTTTCTTAAAGGACATGTAATTACCACAAGATGATCTTCCTCCAGAACTGCAGGGGCATGCATTGTGATTCTCCCCTGGGGCCTACTGCAAACTCTACATGGAAGATTTTTCCATCACTGATCCCTTGAACACCACAGGATCTGCTAAATCATGTCTCAAGCATTAGAGCTGGTTTTTGTGAAGTCTGGGCCTCCTCCAGAGCACTTTGCTGATCCAGCCCCTGTCTAAAGGAAGCAGCCTTTTGTATTATACCAAAGCAGTATCCTTAGATGAGGGTTATGCTAATCCTAGAATACAAAGAGGCTCCTTAAGCACTGTGCTTTCTTCTTTGTGAAAGAATATTGAGCTGTAATAAGATGTCATGTACTTTGTAAGGGATGTCCCTGTATCCCCTTGAGCACTAGATTCCTTAAAATGTGGATGTGACATGTACCTGAAATCTTCATGGGATTTATTGCTTACCCTCTGGAGAGGAACATGCTTTCTACCTGATCAGCCAGACATCATCAGTTTAATGAATCAATTAAGTAAATGTTATGTGAATGTCTCTTTGTGGTTATGACAGAGGTTGGGAGCAGTAATGTTGCCCTGGGGCAAAACTGTAACTTGTGTCTCATTGTCCATTTCACATATACCATTGTTTATTGCTCACTTAATTTCATGTGAATCAAACGTTTACTGATTTTCTTTTGTGAATTGGAATAGAAAATAATGCACTTGTCAGATCAGTAGCCATATACCATGTGTTTGAGGCTATTTTCATCTCTGATGAAGATGTATCACACCTGGCATAGGGCTGTGATTAGACTACTACTTAGCTGACCTTGAAGTTGAGCTGCCATCATCTTCTAAGGTCTATCTCAGGGGTCCTCAAACTTTTTAAACAGGGGGCCAGTTCAGTGTCCCTCAGACTGTTGGTGGGCCGGACTATAGTTTAAAAAAAAAAAAAACTATGAACAAATTCCTATGCACACTCCACTTATCTTATTTTGAAGTAAAAAAATAAAACGGGAACAAATACGATATTTAAAATAAAGAACAAATAAAGTTAAATCAACAAACTTACCAGTATTTCAATGGGAACTATGGGCCGGCCTGCTTTTGGCTAATGAGATGGTCAATGTCCTGTTCCGTATTTGTCACTGCTAGTCGTGACAAGTGATGCAAATGTGCATCAGTTAGTCTAGATTCGGTTGGAGATTTCAGATGTTTCATTCTGGAAAAAGTCTGTGCACAGATATAAGTGCTACCAAAGATGGTTGCCATTTTGAGTGCATGGTTCCTGAGATTAGGATATGTCTCAGAGGGGAGAGATGCATAGAAATTAGGAAGGCTGCTTGACTAGAATGCGTCTTTCAGAGAGTCACAATTCTGCAGTTCAGCCAGTTCCATTTGGTAAATTATATCCACATTTTCTCTCTTTCTTCTTTTTTTATTTCAAGATACTTTATTCTTAAAACAGGTCACAACACTAAGCTTTTGACCCATTCTGCTATTGTACAAGCAACAAATGCTTGCTGATCAGCAGAGGGGTGCTCTTTCATAGCATGTCTGAAAAGAGAATAAAAATCCATATAAAACAAATATTCAAATAGTTTCCATAGGAACACAGATAAGTGTGACCCCATCTCCTAATCTTACATATTGCTGCATCTGTGCCAAC
>CAUYON010096813.1:0-13554 GCA_963573935.1 Arctocebus calabarensis
CCATGGCATCACAGCTCATAGCAACCTCCAATTCCTGGGCTCAAGCGAGTCTCTTGCCTCTGCCTCCCAAGTAGCTGGGACTACAGGCGCCCACCACAACGCCCGGCCATTTTTTGGTTGCAGCCGTCATTGTTGTTTGGCGAGTCCTGGGGCTGGATTCGAACCCGCCAGCTCAGATGTACGTGGCTGGCGCCTTAGCCCATTGAGCCACAGGCGCCAAGCCTGATCTTTTTTTTGAGACAGAGTCTCACTATGTCGCCTTCAGTAGAGTGCTGTGGCATCACAGCTCACAGCAACCTCAAACTCTTGAGCTTAAGCGATTCTCTTGCCTCAGCCTCCCATGTAGCTGGGACCACAGGCGCCTGCCACAACAATGACCCAGCTACTTTTTGTTGCAGTTGTCATTGTTGTTTAGCATGCCCCAGGCTAGGCTTGAACCCACCATCCTCAGTGTATGTGGCCGGCACCGTAACCACTGAACTAGGGGCGCCAAGCCCCATAAGTTGATCTTAAATGTTCTCACGGTGAGCAGGCAGTGATGTCAAAAGACATTCA
Organism: Arctocebus calabarensis; assembly: GCA_963573935.1. NCBI lineage: Eukaryota > Metazoa > Chordata > Mammalia > Primates > Lorisidae > Arctocebus > Arctocebus calabarensis. The sequence goes on from CAUYON010096813.1 coordinate 556, forward strand.
TCCTGTGAGCAATAAACCTCTGCAACAGGTATCTCCAGCCAGTGAGACTTTTACTTTTCACCTTATTCCTCTTTATGCTGTTAGAACATTATCAACAATTTTATTATTCTTTTTTTTTTTTAGAGACAGAGTCTTACTTTATCGCCCTTGGTAGAGTGCCATGGCGTCTCAGCTTACAGTAACCTCCAACTCCTGGGCTTAGGCGATTCTCTTACCTCAGCCTCCCAAGTAGCTGGGGCTACAGGTACCTGCCACAATGCTTGGCTATTTTTTGTTGCAGTTTGGCTGGGGCCTGGTTGGAACCTGCCACCCTCAGTATAAGGGGCCAGCACCCACTGAGCCACGGGCACCACCCAACAATTTTATTATTCGTATAAAAAATGGATTATTTTAAATTATACACACCAAGATTTTATTTATTTATTTATTTATTGAGACAGAGCCTCAAACTGTCACCCTGGATAGAGTGCTGTGGCATCGCAGCTCACAGCAACCTCCAATTCCTGGGCTCAAGCAAGTCTCCTGCCTCCGCCTCCTAAGTAGTTGGGACTACAGGCACCCGCCACAATGCCTGGCTGGTTTTTGGTTGCAGCCGTCATTGTTGTTTGGCGGGCCCAGGCTGGATTCGAACCTGCCTGCTCAGGTGTACGTGGCTGGCGCCTTAGCCCATTGAGCCACAGGTGCTGAGCCCACACCAAGATTTTAAAAATAGAGACTTCAACTTCATAGTTACCAGAGAAAAGCAAAAATTTTTAAACTTGCAAAGTTAGACTGTGATTAAAGTGGTACTTATGCACATTGCTGATAGCAGTATAAACTAGTAAAACTTTTGGAAAGCAGGACTGGGCACAGGTGGCTCACACCTGTAATCTTTGCACTACGAGAGGCCAAGGTGAGATCACTTGAGGTCAGGTGTTCAAGAACAGCCTGAGCAAAGCGAGACCTTTATCTCTACTAAAAATCAAAAAAAATCAGCCAGGCATGATAGCACGTGCCTATAGTCCCAGCTACTTAGGAGGCTGAGGCAAGAAATTGCTTGAGCCCAGGAGTTTGAGGTGGCTGTTAGCTAGGCTGAGACCACAGCACTCTAGCCAGGTAACAGAGCAAGACTGTCTCAAGAAAAAAAAAAAGAAGTAGAAGAAGAAAAGAAAAGAAAGAAAACTTTTAGAAAGCAATTTAATCTGAAACAATAAATTATTCTAATCTTTTGACCCACTTCTAGGAATTTATCCTTCAGACATAATCCAAATGAAAAAAAGGAATAATATTTCCAACAATGGTTCCCCCCCCAAAAAAGAATGTCCCCTGACAAGAGGGAGGTGATTATGTACTTTATGGTAAATTAATGGGATGCTGTACCATACAAATATTAGAAACTATAATTCTGAATATCATATCAACATGAAAAATGTTTTATGTAAATTTAAATAATTTTAAAACAAGTATATACAATTATATTATTACAATATAAAAGATGTATACATGTGAACAAGAGCTGGGAGAAATCATAAGACAGTGAACAAAGAGGGTGTGGTGCACTGCTAGGATTAGAAAGGATTTATAGAAAACTAAAATTGTAAAGAGCCTCTTCTGAAACAAATATAAAAAACCAAAATGATGAACTATGTAAAGCTGATACAGCTTGGCCTTATAATACTCTTCTCAAATTAGTTAAAATTGAGCTCCTTCAGGTGGCATTCTTTTCTTCTTTAAAAGGTTCAGCTTCTTCTCAATGTTGAAAGGCTGAGAACTCTCCCAAGTGGCTAAAACTACCTCAATGCTTTCTTGGTTCATTTTTATGGGAGCCAAGAGTAAGAGGATGCGAGGGACCCAAAAAAAAAAGAGTACTCACCAGGGAGTAATAAGAGGTAAGAGCCAAACAAAGGCAGGTGGGTTCTAGACCATAGACCAATGTTCCCCTCGCTCACAGCCCCACATTCCATGGGCCATGAGCTTGCCCTGCTCTCAAAGAGGTGAGAAGTACACTACCTGTCTGCCCGTCAGCGCCCCATCCGCAAGAATAGACTTCTCCTTTATCCGTTAGAAACAGACTATGATCCTGACCACAAGCGACCTACAAGACAAACAGAAAGGGTGACACACCCCAGGATCCCAGTTAATGGAGCCAAAGGACCATTCCTCACCACTCCTGAGAGCTGGAGAGATGGCCCAGGCAGGCTGCCCCACACTGCCTCTAATGCATGTTCTTTCCCAATCCACCACAGCCTCACTTTGTTTCCCACTCCCCTGAAACTGCTCTTGCTAAAATAAACAGCACATCTCCTAGGGGACAAATGCAAGAGCTCTTCCATCCATCCTCTTGTACCTCTGAGGAACCACCCTTCCATAATCTTTCTCCTCCTGTCCCTCTCTTCCACTCTCTGATAGCTCCCAGCCTTGTCTGAGCTCAGTGTCTACTTTGTAACCTTTTGGCATCCTTCCCCAAGGCCTGTCTTCTGCACTATTCTCTCCCCACTCCTCACACTATCTTGGGAGACCACACCCATTCCCATAGCTTAACTTTCACCTGTACACTGCAATCTCCAGTCTCAACAACTCTACAGAGTTTCAAACTTATTTTTCTATCTGCCTAATGAAAAGCACCATTTACTGAACACTTATTATGAGGGGCACTGTGCCAAGTCAATAACCAAAACCCTTAGGAAGAAGCTGAATATCAGAGAAGTTTGGTAACTTGCCCAAGTCACTTAGTCATAAGTGGAGGAGGAAGAACTTAAACTCGCATTCACGTTACTTTGAAGCCTGTGCAAGAGGCACCACGCTCTCCTGTATGTAGCCTTAGAACCAAATGCAACCTGCCCCCCACCCCAACCTCAAGCCTGCTCGTCTAGAACTCCCTACCTGGGTTAAGAACATGAGCACCCACTCGACTGCCTACTGAGTCCTCCTTGCCTCTTTCCAGCTCACTCCCTGCCCCTCTGGTCAAGCCCACACACAGCCTGCCAATTCTCCTCCTTATACATCTCTCCCACCTGTCCCTACTCAACTGGCCCTCCTCACCTTAGCCCCAACTCTACTCAATACTGTGACCAAATTATCTTTCTAAATGCCACTCACTCTGCTTAAAACCTTTGCCTTCAACTGTCAAAAGATGAAGTCTAAACTCCTGAAGACCCTATAGCATTCACTCTGTCTCTCAGACTATTTCACACCACTCCCCTCAAGTACATTACACTGCAGCAACAAACTGCACACCCTCCATACATCAAAGTTTCAGGCCACTCCCTTCCTTCTGCCTTAAAACTTTTCCCATCAGGCTCGGCGCCTGTGGCTCAACGGGTTAAGGCACCAGCCATGTACACCTGAACTGGCAGGTTCGAATCCAGCCCGGGACCAACAATGACGGCTGCAACCAAAAAATGGCCGGGTGTTGTGGCAGGCGCCTGTAGTCCCAGCTACTTGGGAGGCGGAGGCAAGAGACTCATTTGAGCCCAGGAATTGGAGGTTGCTATGAGCTGTGATGCCACAGCACTCTATCCAGGGTGACAGCGTGAGGCTCTGTCTCAAAAAAAAAAAAAAAACTTTCCCATCATCTACTGCTGGCCTGTCCAGGAAGCTCCCCTGCCACTGCCTCCGTGACACCCTCTCTCCCATCCCAACCCTGGTCGACTTGACAGTTTCCCTTTCAGTGTTTTCACTGCACTTTCTGTATGCATTCATATGCATGTTTAAATATTTGTTATAAGTACCTACCATGTGCCAGACATAGCTCTGGGGATAATAATAAAAATAGTGAGTGAGTGGTGGCACCTGTGGTTCAAGGAGTAGGGTGCCGACCCCATATACCAGAGGTGGCAGGTTTAAACCTGGTCCCAGCCAAAAATAATAATAATAATAAATACATATAGGAGTTTAAAAAAAAAAATAGTGAGCGAGATACAGTCAGCCTGGAATATCACAGCACTAAGCACACTGTGACACAGCCAGTTTTCAGCCTGTTCTCCTATTTAACACTTTCCCCCCAAGTCTTATTTGTTTAGAGACAGAGTCTCATTTTGTCACCCTAGGTAGAATGCCATGGCACCATAACTCATAGCAACCTCAAATTCTTGGGCTCAAGTAATTCTCTTGCCTCAGCCTCCCAAGTAGCTGAGATTACAAGAGTCCGCCACAACACCCAGCCATTGTGAGAGATGGGGTCTCATTCTAGCTCAGGCTGGTCTTGAACTCCTGAGCTCAAGCAACCCACCCGCCATGGCCTCTCAGAGTGCTAGGATTATAGGCATGAGCCACCTTGCCCAGTCCTATCTCCCCAAATCTTAAGAAACTTTGTATCCCTAATACCTAGTATAAATCCTGGCTTATAGGAGGCAGGTTATAACTTTTAGTAAAATAATTTCTTAATTGAGAAAATCTCCCCAACAAATTTGCCATCACTTTAGCCAACTTTCAACCTATTAAAAAAGCACTTCCAGAGATAGGAAGAGCAACTCTCAGCCCATGTCTCTTACCTGGACCACCTGTCCATCGAAGTCCTGCATTCTATGGATTTTATGACTTTCACTACAGCCAGCAGCAAAGTGGAAAAAAGTAAGAGATATGGTCATGACAAGCACTATGCAGTCTGGGCCATCCCTAGCCCCCCTAACTGGTGGTCCACCCCCACATGTACACGGTAACTTTATTAAGTGAATTCTCTAGATCAAACCCAAGGCAGAGGACAGCGCCTGGGGCTCAAGGAGTAGGGCGCTGGCCCCATGTACTGGAGGTGGCAGGTTAAAACCCAGCCCCCCAAAAAAAACTGCAAACACAAGGCAGAGCTAGGCCTGAGCATGAAAGTAAAACAAAACAAACGAAAACAAAATCCTAGGTAATTTTCATATGCGGCCAGACCTGAGACTGATGTTTAGACCTACCAGCATAATAAAAGGAACTAGATGAGCGGTTCTCAAAATGTGGATTGTGACCCGTTTGGGGGTCAAACTTTCACAGGGTAACCTAAATACATCCTGCATATACTTACATTACGATTCATAAAAGTAGCAAAATTATAGTTATGAAGTAGCAACGAAAATAATTTTATGGTTCAGGGATCACAACATGAGGAATTGTATTAAAGGGTCGCAGCATTAGGAAGGTTGAGAACCACTGAACTAGAGGTAAATTTTATTTAAACACTGAAAACAACTGAAGTGAAAGGGGATTTTTAAAAATTAATTTAGTAAAATAAACCATTAACTTACAAATATTAATTCAAAGAAAATCTACATGCAGCAACCAGTCTTGGTTGCCACCCTCATATCCCACTAAGCTAAAACACAGAGTCCTACCTGGAAAGGGGCAGCACTCTCTGCCAAATCCTCCCAGCTCCCTCTCAAGCAAGCCTTGTCCTGCTCTGCGGGTTTACCACATGGTAACCACTCAAGAAACATTTAGTAGTTACATAATACAGGAAAAGGACTATCCTCTTGGGAACTCACCTGTAAATTTCATCTTCCACCACCTTTCTTCCACACTGCCCATAAGAATTATTTCCCATACTAAAGACTAAAAAGAAAACCATCAATTAAATACGTTCTGCAGGTTCATAGGATCCTAGAATGACAGGACTGGAAGAGGGTATCAGCAGTGATCCTAGTTCTGGTTAGCTCACCCTAAATGCCCCTTGGTTTCCTTTTCCAACATTCCCAGCCTCTGCGGGCACGCCCACAAGCATGTAGGGGTCTAGACCTACCTCCTGAGTCCTAGTTCTGCTTTGTGGGAACTACACATTATGAGACTACCATGCGATTCCCTGCACTCATCACTAGGTTGCCCTTGATGCCAGATTCCCTCTTGAAAGAACTCCTAAAGAACACCTTCACTGTCTTTTCCTGTGGAGCACACTTAGCCATTCCACTTTCAAATGAAATTTGAAAAATGGGGCGACACCCGTGGCGCAAAGGAGTAGGGCACCAGCCTCATATACCAGAGGTGGCAAGTTCAAGTCTGGCCCCAGACAAAAACTGCAAAAAAAAAGAAATTTGAAAAATGTAGTCACATTGGCCTTACCTTAGAAATAACCCCTCATCTGGAGAGGTTGTTACCCAGAGGCCTAGACTTTGAAAGCCCTGCACCACTCGGAAAAAGTGTGAGCAAATAGGCTTCTTTTGGTACCAAGAGAAAAACACATCTATCCATCCAGCCCATCTCAGTGACTTTATATCAGAGGGAGCAGGCCTTGATAACCCTGCCTGTGTGCCCTGTCACATTTATAAATACCTGTAATTTCCCAAGAATTATAGACAGCAGAGCACATAAGCTTTAGCAAGGTCTGTCCAACACAGCTCTCTTAAGCAATCCTACTGATCTGCTCAGGAAATGCCAACTTTCACTAATTGAATGTGGCTCAATTAAACAAGCTACTCAGGCCCAACAACAAGGCTCCATTTCACAATAAAATGGTCCCACATCCCTCCATGAACTTTCAACAGGTCAACTCACCTCCTTCACTGTCTGTCAGGACAAGGGAGTGTGCTCTGCCACAGGAAACCTGCAGCACTCGTGTCTCCTGAGGTCTGTCCAGAGGCAGTGGGATGGGCGAGGGCTCCAAAACATACTCATAGCCCCTAGCTGAACAGAGTACATGACAGTGACTGAGAGTCACAGCATTTCCAACATTAGAAATCCTGGTGTTTGGCTCAGCACCTGTGGCTCAACGGGCTAAGGCGCCAGCTATGTACACCTGAGCTGGTGGGTTTGAATCCAGCCCAGGCCCACCAAACAACAATGACGGCTGCAAACAAAAAATGGCTGGGCATTGTGGTGGGCGCCTGTCCCAGCTACTTGGGAGGCAGAGGCAAGAGACTCGCTTGAGCCCAGGAAATGGAGGTTGCTGTGAGCTGTGATGCCACAGCACTCTATCCAGGGTGACAGCTTGAGGCTCTGTCAAAAAAAAAAAGAAATCCTGGTGTCCAACCCCACACTGCCACATAGGAAAAAAAGTCCTTATTTGTTAAATACATACTAAAATATTTACAGATGAAATCAATAATGTTGGGGTTTGCTTCAGATGTATTGAGGAGGATAGTGACAGATACAAATAAAACAGTGACAGAGACGAATAAAATAATACTGGCAAGAGCTGATAACTGTATCACACGTGTGATACATAAACTATTCTGTCCACTTCGGTACATGTCTAAAATTATTCCTAATAAAAAGTATAAAAGAGGTAATGTGGATCCTTCCAACCAATAAAGACTTTAACATTGACTTATAAAAGACATTTCTGATATGAAAAAAGGCAGAAAACAAAACATATGCTATGATCAAAATTATGAAAAAATATATTTGCATATGAACATGGAATAGAGAAAAAAAAGTTTTCCAGTATTTCTGGGTCATTTCCCTCTTATCTTAGTAAATATTTCATATTGTTTTTATAGTATTATCGACAAACATCTACTTACTTAAATACCATTATAAGTTATTTGTCACATTTTTACAATCCAAATTTCATACATTTGGAATAAAACTTCCATCTTAAGGATTTCATTGCTCTTTTCTCCAAAATATATTTTTGGCAGAGTATTTCAGGCTGTCTCCAAAGCAGGAAAGAAAGATCATCTCTTTGGGGCCAAAAAGGAACATCATTGTTGTTACCAAAGAGGCCAAAATATATAATGTAGTCCCGATTGTTTCAAATGACATCCCTTTAAGACTCCATCTATTTAGGCCAGACGCAGTGCCTCGTCCTAGCACTCTGGGAGGCTGAGGCTGGAGGACTGCTTGAGCTCAGGAGTTTGAGACCAGCCTGGGCAAGAGAGAATCCCATCTCTACTAAAAAATAGAAAAATTGAAGTGGGCAGATTGCTTTAGCTCAGGAGTCCAAGACCAGCCTGAGCAAGAGCAAGACCCCATCTCTAAAAAAATAGCTGGGTGTTGTGGCAGGTGCCTGGAATTTCAGCTACTTGGGAGGCTAAGGCAAGAAGATTGCTTGAACCCAAGAGTTTGAGTTTGCTGTGAGCTATAATGTCATGGCACTCAACCGCAGGGTGAGTGACTGAGACTCTATCTCAAAAAAAAAATAAATAAATATTAAAAAGCAGAAAAATAAGTCAGGCACTATAGCAGGTGCCTATAGTTCCAGCTACTAGAGAGGCTGAGGCAAGAGGATCACTTGAGCCCAAGAGTTTGAGTTTGCTATCAGCTATGGGGACATCTTGGCACCCTATTAAGAGCAACAGAGTGAGACTCTGTCTCCTTAAAAAAAAAAGACTCTACCTATTTTGTTATTATGGTTGGTTAATGTAATCATGTCCTTGAAAACCAAAGAGAGCTTTCTCAGACTGATCACAACAGAGAAGGCAGGATGAGGGTGCTCACCTTTATCTTTCCGGCTCCTTTGAAATCCAAGCTGAGAATCTTTGTTGAGTCCCATCCCCCAAACTTTTGTAACATCCTTGGTTTTAGAGGACAGCAATGTGAATCCATAACCACAGGCAGCAGATGAAATCTGAGAAAGAATTCCCATAAAGCATTAACTGATTTGTAATGTTAAGTTTTTTCAACAACAAATGACAGGTTATTTATCAAATCCAAGAACACATACTATTAATATAGTAACTAATATTTACTGAACATTTACTATGTGTTTGATATGTTATTATTTCACTTAATCTTTATGATCATTCTTATGAAGTATGATTTACATGTTGATCACAATCTATATCTAATGGCAAATGCTGGCTTAACAAGATATTATCATCCCCATACACCAAAACATGTCTAGCATAGCAGTTGATAGAATGCTTTACTTTGAAACCTGGCTCCCGAGGAGACACCTGTGCCTTGGTGTCTCCTGCACTTTACACTTAGGACTAAATGTGGAACCCCATTTCCTATGCCTAGGTCAATTTCTGGTGAATTTCCTAGGCCTCATCTCCATGAATAGACTGTATCCATTCATTGATACATTCATTCACCTTGCCCCTGGTGGAAGGGACTGTATTCATTCCTTTCTTGGCCAAGGAACCCATACACCTATATATACCCTGAGACTAAAAGCCTAAAGGAGGAGACAGGGAAAGACCGGGAGAGAAACGGAGCGAGCCTCTCTCTCCCCACTTGAATTCTCTCCCTCTACCAGGAGCTTTAGTGTTTTCTGTATTCTTTTCTGTAAATAAATTCTGTCTTACCACTGGGGAGTGGGGGGGGAACAATGTAATGAAGAATAATAAAATACATGTATTTAAAAAAAAAAAAGAAACCTGGCTCCACCCCTTAACAGCCATGTGACCTCAGCTAGATTACTCTCTGTATCTATTTCCTTCTCTATAAAGGAACCCATGTCATTGGGTTGCTGTGAAGACTAAATGAGTTAATATAGCTAAAAACCTCATAGTCAATGGCACCTGACTTAATGTAAGAGCTATATAATGTATTTCTTATTGTTGGTAGTGTTAGGTGGATGAGAAAAGTTGAAGCTCCCAGGTTAAGTAACTTGCCTTTCACCCTTATGCTGTACTGCTACATTCTCAAGCCATGACCAGACAGTGCAGAAGAATCAGCACTATAACTGCCATGAATGTAAGACATGGCCAAGGTCTTTGTTGAGGTAGAGGGGGTGCGGGTTGGGGGGCATTAACTAAACTTTTATCAATCTTCACCTTCACTGACCAGATTAGAAAACTGGGCCTTCCATCGGGGCTGGACATAAACCAAAGGTGATTTGATTTTAAAATCAAAGCTCTTTCCATACTACCCAGAGTGATCATATTCCCAGTTGGTGTTTACACCTTTGATCCAACATTCACTTCTAATTTGAACAACACAGTATGTGGTCACCTTAACTATCCCTCACTATCCCTCACTGTCTCTCAGCTGTGAGAAAAACTGCTAAACTGCTGGAACTGCAACAAAGCAAGAGTCTGCAGCATTCTTGTCTTAGACTGTTTCACGACAGCAGCTCAGTCAGCACAGACATTTACATTTTAAGATGGTGAGACTGGCTGTGAAAACATCAGCACAGCTACCAGGAAGGAGAGATTTACTTTTGGGGGAGGGTGAAACTCACGCCAAGCAGCAAATTCTATATGAAACAAACAAGTAAAACACACAACTTGGCAGGCCTGAGATTGCCATCCTGAGTGAGGCAAGAGGAAATATAGATCAGCCAGAAATGTACTTGGATGATCTAGAAATAAGAAAACCATCAAAGGCTCTCCACACATCCATGGCTTACTGCGAAACTACTCAAATGAACAAGGGGAGACCAGAGCACCCTGGGCACCCTGCAGAGTGTAGCGCTAGGACAGACCTGAGAACTCTGTGATCTCCAACCTATACAAAAAGCAATGGCATAGGCTCAGCGCCGGTAACACAGCAGTTAAGGCGCCAGCCACATGCACTGAGGCTGGCGGGTTTGAGCCTGACCCGGGCCAGGTAAACAACAACTGCAACAAGAAAATAGTGGGGTGTTGTGGTGGGCGCCTGTAGTCCCAGGTACTTGGGAGGTTGAGGCAAGAGAATCGCTTAAGCCCAAGAGTTTGAGGTTGCTGTTAGCTATGATGCCATAGCACTCTACTGAAGACAACATAGTAGACTCAAAAAAAAAAAAAAAAAAAAAAATGGCTCAGCACCTGCACCTCAAGCAACTAAGGCACCAGCCACATATACCTGAGCTGGTGGGTTCGATTCCAGCCCGGGCCCGCCAAACAACAATGACGGCTACAACCAAAAAATAGCCAGGCATTGTGCTAGGTGCCTGTAGTCCCAGCTACTTGGGAGGCAGAGGCAGGAAAATCACTTGAGCCCAGGAGTTTGAGGTTCCTGTGAGCTGTGATGCCATCGCACTCTACCCAGGGTGACAGCTTGAGAATCTGTCTCAAAAAAAAAAAAAAGATCAATGGCACAAAACAGAAACCCCATCCATAAGCTGAAAGTGTTTGAGCACAACCTCTGTCCAAATAATTTATCACAGCAGTACTGAAGACACTCAGCGCCTATGGCTCAACAGGTTAAGGCACCAGCTACATACACCTGAGCTGGCGGGTTCGAATCCAGCCCGGGCCCGCCAAACAACAATGATGGCTGCAACCAAAAAATAGCTGGGTGTTGTGGCCCTGTAGTCCCAGCTACTTGAGAGAAGGAGGCAGGAGACTCACTTAAGCCCAGGAATTGGAGGTTGCTGTGAGCTGTGATGCCACCACACTCTATCCAGGGTGACACCTTGAGGCTCTGTCTCAAAAAAAAAAAGGAAATTAATGAATTCAAAGCCCACAGCAAAGATATGGACATAATGAGAAAGGAGACAGCAGAGCTCAAGGAAACGAAAAAGTTAGTTGAGGACCTCCAAAATACAGTACCCTCAGTCATAGAGTTGGCCAGGCAGAAGAAAGCATCTCTGAAACTGAGGACAAAGCTTTTGAACGTTCCCAAACACTCAAAGAGGCAGACAAATGGAGAGCAAAAACTGATCATTCCCTGAGAGAGCTGTGGGATCACTCCAAAAGATCAAACATTCATCTTACAGGAATTCCCGAAGGAGAAGAGGATGGTCCTAAAGGTACAGATGCTCTACTCCAAGAGATTTTGGAGGAGAATTTCCCAAGCACTACAAGAAATACAGATCTTCAGATAGCAGACAGTTTCAGAATCCCAGCAAGACTCAATCCAAATAAAGCACCTCCCAGACATACTGTGATTAACTTTGCCAAAGATAAGAAGAAGGAGGAAATTCTGCAAGCAGCTAGATGTAAGAAAAGCATCACCGAGCCTATACGTCATCGAGTAGGGTGCCGGTCCCATATACCAAAGGTGGCAGGTTCAAACCCAACCTTGGCTGAACTGCAAAAAGAAAAAAACAGCCTGGTGTTGTGGCAGGTGCATGTAGTCCCAGCTACTCGGGAGGCTGAGGCAAGAGAACTGCCTAAGCCCAGGAGTTGGAAGTTGCTATGAGATGTGTGATGCCATAGCACTCTACCGAGGGCGATAAAGTAAGACTCTGTCTCTATTAGAAAAAAAAAAAAGAAAGAAAGAAAAACATCACCTACAAAGGGAGAAGTATAAAAATGACTGCAGATCTCTCAGCCAAAACGTTTCAAGCCAGAAGAAGATGATCATCGACCTTCAATCTCCTAAAACAAAACAACTTCCAGCCCAGGATCCTGGGCTTTATCCAGCTAAACTAAGTTTCATTTGTGATAGAGAAATCAAATACTTCAATGACATAGACATGTTGAAGAAATTTGCCATAACTAAACCAGCTCTCCAGGATAGTCCCAGACCCATCCTTCACAATGACCAGAGCAATGTTCTACCTCCAAGGTAAACTCACCCAGAAATTTTTGAACAAAATCCAAAATTTCTACAGTGGTGAAAGGATTAAAAATGTCCACTGGACATCCGAAAATCATGACACCCAAAACACAACCAGGCTTATTAATTCTCTCAATTAATGTGAATGGTTTAAATTGTCCTCTAAAGAGGCACAGGCTGGCTGACTGGATACATAAACTCAAACCGGATATCTGCTGAATACAAGAATCTCATCTTACATTTAAGGATAAAAATAGACCCAGGGTGAAGGGATGGACTTGTATATTACAGGCAAATGAAAACCAGAAAAAAGGAGGGGTTGCAATTTTAGTAGCAGATACAATAAGCTTTAAACCAACAAAGATAAAGAAAAATAAGGAAGGTCACTACATATTTGTCAAGGGAAACACCCAACATGCAGAGATTTTGATAATTAACATTTATGCACCCTACCAGAATGCTCCTCAATTCATAAAGCAGACCCTAATGGATATGAACAACTTGATATCTTCCTGCACTATAATGGTTGGCAATTTTAACACCTCTTTGACAGTTTTGGCTAGATCCTCCAAGAAGAAACTAAACAAAGAAATATTTGACTTAAACCTGACCCTGGAACAAATGGACTTTACAGACCTCTGCAGAACATGTCACCCTAATAAAACTGAATATACATTCTCCCTAATAAAACTGAATAAACTGAATATACATTCTTATCAGCCCAGGGTCATTCTCCAA
>CAUYON010096814.1:0-11404 GCA_963573935.1 Arctocebus calabarensis
CTCTGATTATTCATATTGCCAGAGTTTTTCTGTTGATTCCGCCTCATGATTATTTTTCACTGTTGCCTATGACCATCCTCAGAGTTGGGGAGGTGTCTCTCCCAGATCAGACCCTGGCAGAATCACTCTGTTGTTACTGGATCTTTGTAGGGAGTGACCCTGTGTCTCTAATTTTCCCCTCCTCCTTAATGCTGCTCTGCAGCATCCCCCACCAATAAAGACCTTTTGTACAAGCCTTGGTGTTCTGTGAGGTTTATGATGGTCGAGCGCCCCCCTTTCAAAAAATGCCTTTGGTTCACCTCAGCATCTATTTCATATGTTTCAAAATTTAACTCCTACTCTTCCTAAAAATACTACATAGTATCTCTTTCAGACAACTTTGCTTCAGTTACATTATTGTCTTAAAATAACCATTCTAGGTGATACTATGGTTGTCACTAAGCTACAAATACCCCTGATTATCAGTAGATGAATGGATAGAAATTATCAGTAGATAAATGGATACCTTGGCTGAACTTTGGGCTCATTAACAGCTTGAAGTCTCTCCTGCAAATGATGAATCTCTGTCCCATAGTTTTCTTCAGTTTCTTTCAACTGTCGCTGCAAAGAGGATATGAGGTTTTCTAACGCTTGCACTTGTTCTTCAAGTTGCTTAATTTTTTCAGTATCTTGCAAAGAAGATACTTTGCTTTTATGATTGACATCTGCTATATGAATATAAGAAAATGCACATTTCAGTACACATTTTTAAGTGAAACACCACAATCACTTGGTATGTGCAGAAAATATTCATTTTTGTTTAAAAAGATGTTTTTAGTAATAACTCAGGTTTCAATTTGAATTCATTGTAATGAAAAAAAAACATAAATAGAGCAATTCGAGATTTTTTTCTACCCTCATGGCTGTTGTACCCATAAAGCCAACAATTTTATGCTTTTGAATTAAAAACAATTTAGAATCATAAAATGTAAGAAGTGGGAAGCGTCCAAAGAGATAAGTAGGCCAAATCTTTCATTTCAAGAATGAGAAAACCAGGATCAGAGAGGTTATGGTGACATTTGTAATGTCACTAATTAGTCTCAAATTTTAAACTAGAAAAGAGAATTACTAAATATTTGGTATAAAAATAAAATACTGATTGTGGTATACAATCAGAATTTACCAATGTCTTGGCTGGCTATCTGAGAATGGGTTGATAAAAACTCTACTTTCTCTCTTGGCAAGTTTTCTTCTGCAAATTCAAGATTCATTCCATCTGTTTGCCATCTCGGAATCTATTAAAAACAGCAGAATAAAAGCAGTCACATAAACATATGATCTAGTTCTTTGACATCGATATTAAAATAAGTTTGAATTTAAGATTTTTTTTGTAAATTACCCAAAATAGTTAACACTCTGATATTATTATTATTCTAAGTTCTTCCCTATTCATATTGATAGTGATCATATTCCATTCCCTTCATGGCACTGAAATTATATTAAAATGTTTTTTGATACCTAAAAAGGAGTTCATTTTAGTGCAAAAACAGTGCTTCACAGAATTTTAGTAGAAAGTTCCTAACAGTATTTATAATGTGACTTATTTTTGAAATTTCAACTCATAAATGATAACTTTTACATTATCATTACTTTATTAATACAATATTCATCTCTGGATATATTCCATGTGCAACCAGGTAACTGATAACTAGTATGCTGCTCTTTACAGTAAAAAATAGAAAAGAAACTAATGAAAACACATAAATCTCAATTTATTCCCTTAACTATTAAAACCAGGCAGCAGTGTGTCAGATAAATATGTGTGTTAATTTATTCATTCATCGAATACATAATAATCCATATGATCAGCATGTGACAAGGGAAAGTAAACACAAAGCATCAGTTAAAAGATATATACATACACATATAGTGTATCTGCTGTCACAGAATTTGTCAACTAATTGGGGAAATAAAATTAAACAATTAGAGAAGTACAAAATTATAGAGTTTGACTCTAATGATACAGAAGACTGATGTGGATCTGAGTAATTACAGAGAAACTCAAACTTGATTTAAGCCTCAAAGACTTTTGGCATTGATTTGGAAAGGCTATCAGGCAAAAAGAATAAGAACATTTGTAAAAGAATGATCTCTGTTGTGAGTATTAAAGACAATTATCTTAGGAATTTATTTGGCTAAGGGAAGGAAATAAAGCTAGTTAAATAAGGAAGATCCAACTTATAGAAGACACAAAGGGAAAGAGTTTAGACTTGCCAGACCAGATGAACAAATGTACAATCAGGTGAGCAACAAGATAAAAGTTACTCCTCAGGAAGGCTGTTTTAATTGGTTACTACTCTTTTTAAGCTTTCTATCAACTTCTTGAGCACATTTCAACAGAAGCCTGGCCTCTGTTGAGACCATTAGGCAAATTCTTAAGTTTCCAGCCTAACCTTTCTAATTCATTCAGCAAACATTTATTAAGATTTATTAAGATTTACTGGAAATAAAGAATAGACAAGTTTCCTGATTATGAAGACTTTTAAGCCAATGGAAGAGGCTGAAGATAAACAAATAATTATAATAACATGAAAAGTAATGTGATACAAACACAAGTTTGTAAAAGGACTTAAAGCAACATGGAAAAAAGAGAGAAGGGTAGTTGAGCATTTAAAATAACAGAAAAAGATAAATGCAATTAGCATAGGCTTGTACACGTTGCTAAGGGAAGACAGGTAAAGATGACTGACTAAGTTACATTTGAATCAACTGGAATAACAAGTAGGAGCAAAGGAAGGAGACTAGAGGAGGATGAGCAGTATTAGGTAGAAAAGCTCATGGGTTTTAATAATAAGGGTTCACTGGGGAAATTCTAAGTATTTCAGTATGGCCAAAATAGGAGAAAAATTAGAAGATGAAGTCAAAAGGTCAGGCAGTGATGTACTGCAGTTCTGACTCTGACCCCAGAAAAACTCTGGGGTGCCTCTGCAACTGTTTGTAGCTTAGTGTCATAAACTGTGAAATACACATATTACCAGTGTGCAGAAAAGAGTTAACACAGCAGTTGTTATACTGCCTATCTTCAGGAAGCCCTGCTGGCAAGTTTCGCCCTTGGCTGGAGTCTAGGAACATTTTTAAAACAATTACATGAAAATAAAACCGACATCGAAAACACCATGTGAAACTAATTAGCTACATGCTAAACAACTGAAGTAGTCATCAATATCCTCTAAAACAGAGAGACCCATTGCTTTAATTTTGCTATATATAAAATTAAATGCAATTTTTCACATAGCTTACAATTTGATGTTTTTTAATTCACCATGATTTAAAAAACTCTCAAAAGGGACTTATTCTTCAACTTGCAAAATACCTACTAGCTTAGCAATATGAATTATCTACTACGATTTCCCAATTCCCTTTTTCATGTTCACTTATTTTATAAATTCTCGGTTTATAAAGCAGCTTACAAAATAGCAGGTAATACAGAATAAATGCAAATATTATAATACATTTTCCATTTCACAGACCTTGGTTAATCGTTTCTGAAGCACCAAGAGTTTGTTGTATTCTTCTGTTACTTTGTTGAGAAGAGTTTGCATGTTTTCTTGAAGGTCTAAATGATAAACAGACAACTATACTAATTTCATGTTATAATAAATCTGCATCTTTCAATCAATATCATTCACCTACTTATACTTTTACAAATTGCCTGCTGGAAGTAAACCTCATATATTTAGTAACCCCAAATCAATATCTCATTAATGTGAAACACCTGCTACAAAGACAACTTGAAAGTTTTATATTAAAATATACTATGTATGGGTGGTGCCTGTGGTCAGTGAGTAGGGCGCCAGCCCCATATACTGAGGGTGGTGGGTTCAAACCAAGTCCTGGGTTCAATCCAGCCAAATTGCAACAACAACAACAAAAAATAGCCAGATGTTGTGGCAGGTGCCTATAGTCCCAGCTTCTCAGGAGGCTGAGGTAAGAGAATTGCCTAAGCCCAGGAGCTGCAGGTTGCTGTGAGCTCTGATGCCACGGCACTCTACCTAGGGCGACAAAGTGAGACTCTGTCTCTAAAAAAAAAATGTTTACTTGGTATTCATTAATTTGCATAAATTTGGTTCAATATCCACCTAAATAAGGGGAGGAAATATTTTATCACCAAAAAATGTTGGAACACCAAAAAATTAATTGAAAGTATAATTTGTTAAAATAAAGTAATACCAGATTTGTATTAATAAAGATATTTTATATATTTCTTATTTCTCAATTTTCATCTTATTCATTTTTAAAACAACATATCATTGACATAAACTTACTCAACAAATACAATAACTTTTAAAGATCTGATCTATGGTATTGTAAGTTAAAAAAAATTTTTAGAATAAGGAAAAAGATCAGAGTAGAGGACTAAAAGATAAAGAGACAAGTTAAATATGTAGACAGCTTTATCTTTATATTATAATTACAACATTATAAAAATTAAAAATGTACACTGAATATAAGCTTTCATGAATGTGAAAGGAAGACAAGACGTTATGACAATAAACTCAACCTGGCTGAGTGATTAAAGGTAAAATAAATTTCACCAATTTATCTGAAAAAATTAAATTAAATTAAAAATTATTTAAATACTGTGGTAAGCTTTTATTTACCTTGAAATTCATATCTATAATCTTGCAATTCTAGTTCTTGATTTTCAGAAGTATAAACATCAAAATTCTTTCTCTCTTCTATGTTTACTTTGTATTTTTGAGTATAAGATTCACCAAGAACACTGCATAAAGTCTGTTAACAAAATTGGATATTTTGAGTAATTAAAATTTTTATTTCTGCATCAAAATATCATTAAACATTATTCTCCTAGATATAAAAGACAGTCAAATGGTACAGAAAACTCAAAAGAGAAAACATTCCTCCATACACCAAATCAATCTATAAAAGAAATTTTTCTCTATATATGACATAAAATTCTTCTTACATCAGGAAAATATTGATCATTTTCATTGCACAAAACTATAATTTTCTCTGATTTCCTCTAATAATAAAATATATCTTATAATTTAATCTACCACTTCTAGGCTTGAATCCTATTCTGATATTACCTCTGTAATGTCGAGTATCCTTGAAAAAATACCATAGGACAGGGCTGGAAGTTCAGAAATGGTTATCAGAAATAAATAAATTATAATAATATCAAAAACAAGATAACATTCATATAGTTTTCTGTAGCACTGAGAGCAGTTTTCCATAGTTTATAAACAACAACAAAAAAAGGAAAATTTTTGACATATCATTCTGGTTGTTCTAAACAACAAATAATTCTTTCATTTAAGACAACCCACATAGGCTGGAGGAAAATGGCAGAGTAGAGACACGGCCTCACTAGCCATTCATGGTGAGACAGGGGAGAAAGGACTCCAGCCAATTCTGGCTGGGGGAATCCACCCAGAAACATTACTATAGAGATACAGTGAAGCATCAGGAGCCTCTAGGAGCCAATGAGGAGGTCTGCAGCTGAGGAAGATCAGCATAGAAGGCAAGTACCTGGTACCGCAGAGGCTAGCGAGCTGGCCCTTCTGGGGAGGACTAGGGACAGGAAAAGAGATGACCTGCAGATTTTTGGTTTTGGACTGGGAGGCTCACTGGAACTGCCACAGAGGGGCTGGGGTGTGTGAGTGTACTTGAGCAACATCAGTGGCTAGGATGAGTGCCCGTGAGGTGGAGTTCTCATAGGCTTGGCTACCAGCAGGGTGACGCCATTGTGGGAAGGCTGTGCAGAATGAACAGTCTGCAGGACACTAGTGCATGGCTGGTTCTGGCACACCTGCTGAGTTCAGCAAATCATCACTAGGGTGTGCTAAATGGCCTCTGTATCCTTGGGAGGTGACTTTGCTTTGAGGAAGCACTATTTGGAAGGTCAAGATGTGACTACTAAGAAATCTGGCCAGAGCTTCAGGATCCTAATCCTGTGGGGACTAAATGCTGGCAAAGTGACCAGGCCCTAAATGAGGGCAAATAAGTCAGGAAGACTGGGTTTCTTCTGCAACTAGAGAGTGGCTTCTAGGCCCTATCTTTTTTTTTTTTTTAATAATTTTATTAAATCATAATTGTGTACATTGGTGCAATCACGGGGCACAATGTGCTGACTTCATATACAATCTGAAATATTTTGATCGTACTGTTAAACATACCCTTCATGGCATTTTCTTAATCACTATATGAAGACATTGATATTCTACATTTAATAAGTTTCACCAGTACCCTGCTAAGATGCACTGTAGGTATGATCCCATGATTAACGCAGTTAGATGCTGATAAATCAAAACAAACTGATGTTAGATGCACATTCTCTGTTTAAATAAAGTAAGTCCTAAAAAATAAAATAAAATAAAAATAATAAATAAAGTAAATCCTGCTAGGACATAGTTCCATGACTCTAGCTACATGAAAATAATAAAAGTCAGTTTCCCTTTAAATATTCTATAATTATGACTTTGTTCTACTTCAGACCAATTCAACACACGCCCCTCCCCCATTGGTCCAGATTAGTTTTGCAATACAGTGATGCTGATAATAACGGCAGTAGTGGATTGCATGTGTTTTACTGAAAACATTGCCTCACTTAATCCTCAGGCCCCATTGAATCGGGGATTATTGTCCCCATTTTGCGCAGGAGTAGACTGAGGCTCAGTCATTTCACATTGTCACCGAAGTCCTTGTCCGACTCCTTCCTGGCCTTGCTGCCTGGCACCCTCAGAGCTTCCCCACCGGGTCCCACTCCCTCTGCTAGTCACGGAGGAGCCAGCAGACCGGTCTGAAGTGCCCAGGACCGGAGTGGCTGTGCCCTCTGGCCTCCCTGAATGGGTCATAAGTAACATGAGCCCAGAGAAATTATTTTAAACTGAAACCAAGCCTCTCAACTGCTCCTTGTCGCCAGTGACGGCAGAACCAAATTTAGTGCTGTGGGCGGGTCCGCACTTATCAAATAGAGAAGCTCATTTTTCTTCCAGTTCACATAAAGCATGACAAATGTTCACACCCCCACACTTCCAGAGGGGTCTGTGTGACAGGGGCTGAGAAGTGTGCATGAGAGGCCTGGTGTGTAAACTCGGGGAGGATGAGGTTCAGCTTCCCAGGCATTGTCTACAGGAAGAAATTTAATTAAAAGTGGGGCGGTTTCCCTGAGCAAAGCAGACAAAGCAAGCCCTCTGCTGTTAGGAAAAGGGTCACAGTGAGGGGGAGGAGGAGCCGAGCAGCACTGCCCAATCCCCCTTACTCAACACCCCACCTTATTTTAGCCATGTCAACAGCAGTGTAGTTCCCACTCTGGGACCAGGGGAGAGGGGAGGGGTGGGAACAGAGGAGGGAGGGGTTCGCACCAATGAGGCTGGGATTGTGCATATCCCCTTACTTAGAATTTACAACCTCACAGTGCATTCGCTCTGATGGTATTGAAATGCAGTTCCCACTGCCACCCTCCCTCTAACTAAAAAACAAGTCATTTCTCAGTTCTGGTCTTGCCGCCCACCCCCTCAGCATTTAAAAAAATCCACCAGCTATAAAGCAAAGATACCATATGTGAGATCCCAACCTACTTTCTGTTTTGTTGTTTTTTGGGGGAAGGGGCAAGAACAGGAATGATTTCAGTCTATAAATTACATTAAGGATGAGTAGTGAATAATGCTTCAAGAAAATTCTTAAAAGTACCCAAAACCGAGAGGTGGACCGAGGGAGTTGCTTGGCTCCCATGGATACAAAATTAGGAGCCACGCACAGGGTATCTCACTAAATCACCCAGTGGACAGCCCAGGGTGCGTGGTCCCACTTATGCCCTAGGTGCAGGGAGCTTGTCGTGAGAGACTGTGGCCACACAATAGACATCTAGACCCCATGTCACTGAGACGGCACTCCTGAGGTCCTGGGATTGCCACTTTCTAATGGGACAGACCCAGTGGGCCCAAACTACAAAGGACACTTGGGACAACCTGGCTTTCTGGATGCACCAATAGCAATGTAATCTGGACTAATTAGGGGAAGGACAGTCTCTATACAATAACCCTAGTCATTCTAATATTCTGATTGGGATTTCAGCCTCCCAGGTGTTTGGAACAGGGATGTAATGTGGGGGCCCCTGAAACACATAGCACAGGGATGGCCTCACGTGTGAGTAGCCTTTGTGATGTGGTTTCAGGATGCTGGGAGGTCCTCCCATTGCCCAGAGTACTATCCAGTAGATAGCACTTTATATTACCTCATTTAATTCTTGACATGAGGGCTGCGTCCATAGCTCAGTCGGTAGGGCACTGGCCACATATACCAAGGCTGGTGGGTTTGAACCCGGCCTGTGCCTGCCAAACAATAATGACAACTACAACCAAAAAAATAGCCGGGCGTTGTGGTGGGCACCTGTAGTCCCAGCCAGACTTGGAAGGCTGAGGCAAGAGAATCACTTAAGACTAAGAGTTTGAGATTGCTGTGAGCTATGACACCATGGCACTCTACCATGGGTGACATTGTGAGAATGTGTCTCACACATACACAAAAAAAGATCTTGATGAACAGAGTTGGGTCTGTTCATCACCATCACCCCCTCCAAAAGAAAAACACTAGGAGGGGTGGTGGGCATTAAGTAAGTCCCTGTTGCCTTGTAATAGGTGGACCTCCCAGGTAGGGCTGTGACAATTAGCAAATTAAGCACAGGATATCTTGCTAAATTAGAATTTCAGGTAAAGAACATATACTTTGTTTTTTATTAATAGTATGAGTGTAGGAGGCCACCTAATGTCCCCCAAAGATATCAGGTCCTAATCCCCAGAACCTGTGAATGTGACCTTATTTGGAAAAATGATCTGGGTGGTGCCTGTGGCTCAACGGAGTAGGGTGCTGGCCCCATATGCCAGAGGTGGCAGGTTCAAACCCAGCCCCCTGCCTAAAACCACAAAAAAAAAAAAAAAAAATCTTTGCAGGTGTGATTAAATTAAGGATTTTAAGTTGAGATTCTCCTGCATTATCTCAGTGGGTCATTTTTTTTTTTTTTTTTTTGAGACAGAGTCTCAAGCTGTTGCCCCTGGGTAGAGCGCTGTGGCATCATAGCTCATAGCAACCTCCAACTCTTGAGCTCAAACAATCCACTTGCCTCAGTTTTTTCTATTTTAATGGAGATCGGGGTCTCACTTTTGCTCGGGTTGGTCTTGAATTCATGAGCTCAAGCTATCCACCCACCTTGGCCTCCCCGAGTGCTAGGATTACAGATGTAAGCCACCTTGCCCAGCCTCTCTGTGGGTCCTAAAGGCAATTCCATGCACGCTTATTAGAGAGGGGCAGAGGGAGATTTAAAACACAGATGAGGAAAATGTGATGACAGAGGCAGAGACTGGAGTGATGTGTCCACAAGCCAAAGATTGTAGGCAGCCATTATAAGGTGAAAGAGGCAAGCAAAGGATTCTCTCCTAGAGCTTCCAGAGGGAGTGTGGCTTTGTCAATACCTTGAATTTGGCCGAATCACACTGACTTTGGACTTCTGGCCTCCAGAACTGTGAGTGAACAAATGCCACTCAGTTGTTCTAAGTGACTCAGTTGTGGTAGTTTGTTACAGCAGCCAAAGGAATCGAATATAGTTAAGGAAGCCCCATGACATACACTAAAAACATTACTTATTGTTTACCTGGTATTCCAATTTAACTGGGCCTCCTGCATTTTATTTGACAACCCTAGTTCCCAGGGCCAAAGAAAAGGGCTTTTGAAATTTGCAAGAAAGTTGGATAGAGCTGTCCGGAAGTGCACTTTGTAAAAAACTGCTGAGCCAATTTGAACTTCACTAACTACCTTTGTACAAAAGAGGGGGCAGTTAGACAGGTGCTAGTGATTTATTCTTTCAACAGTCATTTGAGCATTTACTATAACACAGAAGCTGTGTGTAAGGGTGGAGGATTTAGCCATTAATCTAGGACCTCTTGGCTAAGTTACAAACCATTCCAGATGAATCATGTGAATTACTGCTGTTAATAGAGCTTGGGTGATTCTGCAGTGCATTTCTGATACCTGAGCTGCCTCTGGGAATCTTGAAGTCTTTTGGGGTTCCCACCCTTTGATGGCGGGATGGTGGGGTGCAGGTTCTGAATGAGAAGCCAGTGCAGGTTTAAAATGAATGAGGCAGGAAGGTGCCAGCTCTGAATTTCCCAGAGGAGCTTTCAAGGGAATTAGATGCAAAAGGTCTCCATCATTTCCTGTCCCATCATACTGTTTTTTTTTCTCTTTCTTTCTTTTTTTTTTTTTTTTTTGAGACAGAGTCTCACTTTGTCACCCAGGCTGGAGTGCCATGGCATCAGCCTAGCTCACAGCAACCTCAAATTCCTGGGCTCAACTGATCCTCCTGCCTCAGCCTCCCAAGTAGCTGGGACCTCGGGTGCCCCCCACAATGCCTGGCTAAATTTTCTATTTTTAGTAGAGACAGGGTCTCACTGTTGTTCAGGCTACTCTTGAACTCCTGAGCTCAAGAAATCCACCCGTCCTAGTCTCCCAGAAGGCCAGTATTACAGATGTGAACCACTGCACCTGGCTACCACACTTTAAAAGGAGTCGGAAAGCGGCAAATGTTAAAAATAAATGTGGCTTATTTTTCTGTGCAAAGAGGTCTGCACTCCATTATGGGATAGAAGGTTTTTTCCTGCTGTCCTGGTGAGGGGGGTTTCCCTTAATCGCCGTAGGCTCTCCGATGCCAGGACAGTCCCCACTCACAATTTTTTAATGACACTCACACAATCCATACTGTTAGAGTGTTAAGGGGCCTAGGGTCAACTGGACAGGCGGGGTTGGGGGGTGATGGTCCTAGGACAACCCAGAATTTCCCCCAAATACCCAGGCTTGGGAAAAGAGGAATAAAGGTAGTTTGAAGGAAAAAGAAAAAGAGGGTGAGGGAAGCAATTAAACATGAGAGGATATGTCTCGGCGCCTGTGGCTCAACGGGCTAAGGCGCCAGCCATGTACACCTAAGCTGGTGGGTTCGAATCCAGGCCCACCAAACAACAATGACGGCTGCAACCAAAAAATGGCCAGGCATTGTGGCAGGCACCTGTAGTCCCAGCTACTTGGGAGGCAGAGGCAGGAGACTCGCTTGAGCCCAGGAATTGGAGGTTGCTGTGAGCTATGATGCCATGGCACTCTATCCAGGGTGACAGCTTGAGGCTCTGTCTCAAAGAAAAAAACAAAACATGAAAGGGGGCGGCTCCTGTGGCTCAGCGAGTAGGGCGCTGGCCCCATATACCAAAGGTGGCGGGTTCAAGCCCGGCCTCGGCCGAACTGCAAAACAAAAAAATAGCCAGGCGATGTGGCGGGCGCCTGTAGTCCCAGCTACTAGGGAGGCTGAGGCAAGAGAATCACTTAAGCCCAAGAGCTGGAGGTTGCTGTGAGCAGTGAC
>CAUYON010096816.1:0-17721 GCA_963573935.1 Arctocebus calabarensis
GGGGAGGGAAGGGAAGCTTCCGAGGCAGCTCGAGAGAGAGGACCAAGGCAATATTCAGCTACAGAAAGGAGTTGCTGTTTATGAGAATCTGTCTGAGCCCCTTCCACGATATCACGAATCAAGCCCCAGTATGAAAAAACAGTAGCGGGGACAGCATTAGGCCCTTTAGTAGTTAGGAGGTTATTGAGATCTCGACCAACTTTTTGCCATTTATCAGGATGAATATGAGGGCCACTTATGAGAAACTACGGACATACTTCGTCCACGAACAAGAAGAACTTGATTAAATCCTTTTTTTTTTTTTTTTAAATCGAATTCCCCTTTCCCTGAGAGATCCTTTGAGATCCCTAATAAAAACTGCCTCCTTAGACAGCTTATGGCCCATCCTTATGGGACGGAATGAATTGAAACTGAAACTTACGTAACGCTGCTCGAGCCTGTGAGTGGCAGGTGGTCGGTTACCAGGAACTTCACTGGGGACGTCTCCTGGGGTCTTCTAAGGAGGATCCGTCTGGCAAGGGTCCATACCTCGGGCCCCCACGTTGGGCGCCACCTGTCCCGTCCTGCGTAACTCGGTTATTCGTGGGGGCGAGGGGGACCGAGCCTGAAAGAGAATGGGCGAGAAAGAGAGAATGAGACCAAGCAGGTGTCTTGTGAAGGTCTGTTTAATGGCGGCAAAAAGCTGGTTTTTAAAGCTTACAAGTGAGCAGGGGGAAGAAGGGGCGGGGTATAAGGGAACGTGTTGTTTGCTGATAGGCAGGTTTGAAACTTTGGCTATTAGCTGGTTGAGCTGGTGCAGGAACAGCTTTGAGCTTCAGCATGGAATTAACTTTTGTGCTGGTAGGAAAGCTAGGCCAACGGGAAGTTGCGGTTTGGGCTGTAACAGGATGTGTGCAAGGGGGGGGGTCAATCCGGAAAATTATTTCTCTGTACTGGGAGGAGGTGGATAGATGTCTCCAGGCTGTGTTTTGACATTTAAGCCTGGCTTGGGCGCCCTTTTTGGGCCCTCACACCTTCAGACATCAGAACTCCAACTTCTCAAGCCTTTAGACTCTGGGAATTACACCAGCATATTGCCCCAACCCCCACCATCACATACTGCCAGCTTTGCTAGTTCTTTACTTGCAGATGGTAGATCAGCAGATTAAGAGATTTTTTAGTCTTCATGATCATGTGAATCAATTCCCATAATAAATCTTCTCTTATCTATCTGTCTGTCCATCCATCCAGCGAGCCATCCTATTGGTTCTGGATCTTTGGAGAACCTTGACTAATACAATCTCCTAGACTGGATCCATAAGTCAAAGGAATGATACTCAAATGGCAGAATTCTAGACATTACCAGTGGGAGGGTGGAAGGGAATCTTTTCCTTTTTCTTACTCTTCACAAGAAGCTAGTCTTTACTTTCTACAACCCCAAGGGATGGCTTCAGTGCTTGAAAGGAACAGTTAGCGTAACCAGCACAAATTTCAGTAAACTGGAAGTAAATGCTCATATTAGTCCATGTAAAGAAAGTGAAGACCACGAACTCAGCAAGGCCATTGTGAATAACATTCTTTGGGGGCCAGAGTTTCCTCCCTATAAAATATGGAAGTTGGATTAGATGTTTTCTAAGGCTCTGTCTACTATAACATTACTATCTTAGTCTTTAACTCAAAGACAAGTTCAGAATCTGAGCCACACTTGCAGTAAGAACAGTATACAAGGAGCAAGACAAGGAGTGTAGCCATACTGGTTACCTTTTTGACAGATAGATTGGTATGTGTTTGTTTTGCCTTTGATATCAGTCAGGCTCTGGGAGGACACAGACTTTGAAAGGGTAAGAGAGCACACCTGAAAAGGGCTTAGGAGGGCCTCTTTACAGAGGTAGGGGTGAGCTGGGAAAGTAACCAGGGCAATGAAATACCCAGAGGGGCCAGCAGCAATGGGAAGTGTTGCCACTCATTCCTGAAAGGACTAAAGGGAAGAAGTCCCTCAGAACCCAGCAAGAGTTGCAGCTGGGAGGGTAATTGACCAGCTTAAGGGGAGGTTGTGGCACACAGCAGTCCCTGCCAAAATGATGCCCAGATTTTCTTCTCACATGCTCTAATACCCTTGGTAGGCAGCACCCACCCCCAACCCTCTAGGCTGGTGAAGAACAGCACCTACACAGTGTGAGTTGTTCCTCTGTGTGTCACAGAGGGAGGGAGCAGCTCTCTTGCACAGGAGAACAATCTTGTCTATTCCTTTATCTCTCAGGTGTTTGTTACTTTATCTCTGTGTGCTGCATTAGATCAACTTAAAGTCTAAAAATAAATCAAGTTTTTCTTATCCAAGGATAAGATAGGCTTTTTAGTAAATGCTATTGGGACAAATTGAAAACCTTCTGGAAATCATGAATTAAACCTCACAGTGGAATAAACTCCAAATGGATCAGAGATACAAATGTAAAACATGAAACCAAGAAGTACTGCACATATGAATTACTTTATAATCTGGAAGTGGGCAAAATCTTTCAAAATTCAGCAACAAAAATGGGAAAGATTGATAAATTTTACTAAGTGCACCTATAAACAAACAAAATGTCAGAAGCAAAGTCAAAGAACAAACAAACTAGGAGAGAACATTTGCAAGTTATCTCAAAGATAAGAACGGACACACAAAGAACTCTTAATAATAGAGAAAATGGGATAGAAATATTGACAAGAGTCATGAACAGAGAGAAATGTGAGAGAGAAAAAAAATGCAATCTACCCCTATATGTATAGAATGGCACTCAATTTCCCTTACTGTAAGAAATACAGATTCGAATTCTCCTGGATCTAAACATTTGATAACATACTCTATGATAACATACCCTATGTTAGTGTACACTGTGGTAACATACCCTATGTTAGTATACACTATGGTAACATACCTATGTTAGTATACTCTATGGTAATATACCCTGTGTTAGTATACTCTATGATATACTAACTATATACTATACTATGTTAGTGTACTCTATGATAACATACTCTATGTTAGTAAACTCTATGGTAACATACTCTATGTTAGTATGTTAGTATACTTAATAACATACTCTCCTGAGAGTAGAAGTGCAAACCCTGTGGTAGAGGATTTGGCAAAATTTTGCAAAATTACACATGCATTAACCTTTGATCCAGAAATCTCATTTCTCAGAATCTACTCTGAGAATGCATCTTCACAAATAACAGCTTTTGCACAAGTTTATGCAACATAACATTGTTTATAGTAGCAAAAGACTAGAAACAACCACAACTCCCACCAACAGGATAGGCAATAAATAAATTGCAGTACATACATGAACTGGAGACAGGTATTATGAAAAGAAAAATGTGAATGTCTGAATGTGAATGAACTGAAATAATCTTTAAAATATATTTTTAGATTCAAAAAGCTAGTACACAGCAGTACATAGAGTGTGCTATATTTTGGGTATAGATAAAAAAAGACTCGGAATGTATTTAAGTATTTGCAATCCAGAAGAATCTCCATAGTTGACCACCTCCCTACATCGACCACCTCCTTAAGTTGACCCCAATTTTTATAGACTGAACATGCACCACGTACATTCAGTATAAGACTAACTTCTATATTTTGACCACTTCTGTAAGTTGTATCTTGACCACTTGAACTGTGACTCACAATATTAACTTACCCTCTATCACTTTACATTTGAATCCACTCTGCACCAACAGGTCAGTGGGTTTCCCCCCTTAGTTATATTATTTTTTCTTGAGTGTAAGTTCCTTTTTGATGTTTTATTATTACCACATGTTGGATTAGGTCTAATGTCCTTAGTTTATG
Organism: Arctocebus calabarensis; assembly: GCA_963573935.1. Classification (NCBI taxonomy): domain Eukaryota; kingdom Metazoa; phylum Chordata; class Mammalia; order Primates; family Lorisidae; genus Arctocebus; species Arctocebus calabarensis. The sequence goes on from CAUYON010096816.1 coordinate 3,812, forward strand.
ATGTGTTACTGAAGATTTTTTTCAGTATGAAGGACTGAATTGTAGGTACATCTTATAATTACTGAAAAATTTTACAGTTAAAAGTTAAAGTTAATTGAGACATGATGGCCCCCCAAAAAGAGCTCAAAGAGCTGACATTGAAGGAAAAGGTTTATCTTCTTCGTTTTCTGGAAAGCAGCAGTCAAAGAAAGACAGGAGAATGTTTTGGTGTTAACAAGACCACAGTTAGCAACATCCAAAACCAAACATGAGTACTTGGAGAGATATGTGAGAAAAGCAGAGACCTATAGCAGAAAAGGAGGAAAACTTCCCTTGATAAAGTCAGTTAAATCACATTAAGCCAGTTGAAGCAAATGATGGCAGTTAACACCCAAATCTCTGGGCTGATGATCAAAGAAGTTGCTAAAAAAAAATTGCACAAAAATTCAGGATGGCAAATTTCCAAGCATCGAGTGGTTGGCATGAGAACCAACCAAGATCTGGAGAGATCTCTCAGAAAGTCCTGAGTGGTGGATCCAATGAAGTTCTAGTAGAAGTTGTGGGCGAGTTCATCAAAAAGTTCCTGGACTTTGCCAGAGGCTTCAAAGAGGATAACATCTTTAACTATGCCTGACAAGAGCCTCATCAGGAAGGGTGACAAATATAAGAGAACTTTTCAAAGAACATTCCACAGTTCCGTTTTGCACTAGCTCAACTGGAGAGAAATTAAAGCCCTTAGTGATTGGTGAATTGGCAAAGTCATGTACATTCAAGAACCTGAACTCTTGAGATCTCCCTGATACTTGGGAATCAAATCAATGCACATGGATGACTATTGCCTTATTTGAGGAGTGGGTAAGGGATATCAACTGAGAAATGAAAAAGAAGAAAATAGTCTATTCCAGTGACAGTAGATAGCTAATTGTCCTGGCCACTCACAAGTGAATCATCTCATAAACGTGATACTGAAATTTTGTCACCAAACACAATCTCAGAAATTCAATCTCTTGACCTAGGCATCATCAAAACATTTAGAATGTAGGCTTGGCACCTGTGGCTCAAGCAGCTAAGGCACCAGCCACATACTCCAGAGCTGGCGGGTTTGAATCCAGCCTGGGCCCACCAAACAACAATGATGACAGCTGCAGCCAAAAAATAGCCAGGCGTTGTGATGGACACCTGTAGTCCCAGCTACTTGGGAGGCAGAGGCAGGAGAATTGCTTGAGACCAGGGGTTGGAGGTTGCTGTGAGCTGTAATGCCACGGCACTCTACCCAGGGCGATAGCTTGAGGCTTTGTCTCAAAAAAATAAAACAAAACAAAAAACATTTAGAATGCACCACTGAGCCCAGCTCCTGCAGTGGGTCATTCCTAGAACACAAACTTGTGGTCTTCCTGCGGAAGCAACTTCATGCACTGCCTCAGTTAATGCTCTGGATATTGCCCAGAGAGATCAGTTCTGCTTGGAATCAAGTTCAGCCAGAAATGTTACAGAAGTGTTTCAAGAAAGTTGGATTTGTCACAACCCATGAGCGCAATGTATTGGCCCCATCAGACAGTCCATCTCCCATGGCAGAATTACAAGGAGTAGATTTTGAAGGTTTTGTTGCAATGGATGTTGAGGTGGTAACCTGTAATGAACCTGACCCAGAAGCAATTTTCCAGGTGATATTGACTGGAGCGCAGACCAGCATAAAAGTACATGAAGAAAGTGAGGATGACACAGAAATTGCCGAGACTTCAAAAGAAGAGGAGATGCAAAACAAATACTAAATCAAAGAACTTACAACACTGTAAGGTTAAATTTGAATTAAGAAGATCTTCATGGCTGGGCCCAGTGACTTATGCCTATAATCTTAGCACTCTGGGAGGCTGAGGTAGGTAGGTATATTTCTTGAGCCTAGGAGTTCAAGACCAGCCTGAGTAAGACTGAGATCCTATGTCTACTAAAAAAAAAAAAAAAGAAAGAAAAAATTAATTGGGTGTTGTGGCAGGCACCTATGGTCCCAGCTACTCAGGAGGCTGAGGCAAGAGGTTGGCTTGAGCCCAAGAGTTTGAGGTTGCTGTGAGTTGTGACATCAGAGCACTCTAACCAGGGTGACAGAGTGAGACTCTGTCTCAAAAAATGTTAATTAATTTAAAAAATAAATAAAAAAAAGATTCTCATGAAATCATTTCTTAAAAGTGTATTTATTGGGCGGTGCCTGTGGCTCAAAGGAGTAGGGCGCCAGCCCCATATGTCGGAGGTGGCCAGTTCAAACCCAGCCCCAGCCAAAAACTGCAAAAAAAAAAAAAGTGTATTTATCTTTCCTACATCTGTCCACTGAAAAGGCTTAGAAGTACCCTAGTGGTACTATGGTACCCTAGTGTCAATGAGCACATCTTGCCTCTTGATCTTGGTATCTAAATATCATTCCTCACCTATATGGAGAATATAATTATTCCTATGCATGTTGAAATATTTAGGAATGAGACAGCCCGAGTCTACAATTTATTTTCAAAATAGTTCAGCTGTATGTATGTGGCTCGGGTGGGTGAGTAGGTGGGTGATAAAGATGTCATCATTACACCAAGTAATCCCTTTTCCTGCACCTGGCTTAACTTCCTGAGCAATGAACTCAAGCTGCCCACACTCATGGCCTCCATTCCGATGATGAAACAGAACTGGAGGAATACTCAGGAAAAAAATCTAATTACCAAATCGCTCGTCCCTGAAACTCTAAAAATAGTGCCTCATGTGCTCTAATTTTCTGCTTAAATCTACTTAAACCCTTTCAATTCAGACATTCTCAATAGAATATATGATACTTTAACCTTATTAGTCAAATGTATTTATTGCAATACCATTTCCCAGTGCTTTTTTCAGTTCCTCTGGCTGCTGGAGGTGGAGAACTCTCTTTAGCAGTTACTGGCTTCCCTACAGCTGTGGCTATTGTGCAATTGGGAAACAAAGATCCCTGCTGGGGCTCAATAACTTACTGTTACATCACCTTTGGGATCTTAGTTTTTCACCTGCCAGATGCAAATATTGGACCTTTCTTCCACTTAAACAGTGCTTTGGAATTTTCTCCAAATAGAGTAACTTGTCTGCCAAAAACAGGAGCAGCAATAAAGAGATAAGCATAGGTGTTCACTAAAGTCCGAGGTGGCACCTGGAGTAGGAAAGGAACCACCGATCCAGATAATTTTTGTTAGCACTCCTTTGTCAAATTCTTTAAACATATTAAAATAAACAAGAACAATAAGTAGTTTCTCAATAATAAGAAAATATTTTAGTATGCAATTTTATTTATAATTGTCCTTAGTTCTAACAAACTTTTTCTTTTCTATCTAAAAGGAAAAGGTTGGCTTCTGAGTGCTTTTGGCTTTCCTCACACTCCTAGGGCTGCAGTTCATGTGGCAGTCTGCACAGCTATGCTAGACATGGCTGAGGATTTGTAATACACCTCAAGATTTTAATATGCTCCCAAATAACTTACCATGGCAGTACTGTTGAAACACAGTAAATCCTGTTTACTTGCATGACTGGGGAATTAGACAATCAACCATGACCATCTATCAAAAGTATTAGAATACAAAATGCACTAAGCATGAAATCCTATTGAAAACCATTTCATTCATTAGGTTCCTCAGAGTCTGAGAGACCTTCAAGGTCATTACTGTGAACATTAATTATCACTATAATGTGGCAATGGAAAAATACATTTTAAGAGTTCTATTTAGCAGAATACTGCTAGTAAAAGAATTTACCATTTTAAATTTTATTTGAGTGTGAATCTACACTTCTGTACATGGTAAGAAAAGGGGAATATTGAAAGCGAACCTTCCAGAGTCTTTTTGGTGCCTGGGATAGGTTCCAGTTTGTGTAAACTCCCTGTAGAGGCCTGAAAGGAGACGGTACCGGTTGATTGGGGTAGAGTTTGGGGGTAGAGGAGGAATGAAACTAGTGCCAGGCAGAGATAGCAAGTTTTCCACTGGCCATGGGTGATGTTTGCCCCTTAGCCATTGCTGTTTTGTTGTTGTTTTTTAATTCAGCCAACGTTGACCAAAACCTCTTTTTATATTGCATTGTGCTGCTTTGGAAATAAGAGAATGGAGTTGGTTGGGTGGTATACAGCTTCAAGTAAACTCTTTTCACAGTATAAGCTGAGGTATACTTTTCAGCTATTTCTTCTCAGCGCCTCAAAGTATACAACCAGTAGTGGGAGAGACTGTGAAATTTACACTTGTTCAATATAAATGTTTCTAATGACTGATATGTTTAAATATGAGTTACTCCAGCAAAGCTTCACAAAGTCGTTCATTTTATAGTGACCATCCAGAAACACTGTGTTCAAGCCTCCTCTGTGTCCTTTCTCTTTGCCACTCCATTTCTACTCCAACACACACTACAAACCCAATTCTCAGGACTAGGTTTGCTTAGGACACTCCAATGAGTTCAACTGGTTATGTCAGTATGACGAAATAATGCTGAGAAGTGGGCTGCCACCCAAACAGGTTCATATTTGACAATGTACTAGTGTGTTAGATTCTACTTTCTAGGAATGTGGAATTGTCTATATTTTCATCACAAACTGATCCCTAAACTTATTTTAGATGACTAGGATTAGGAACTATGTCTTTAACATGAGTACTAGGAATGCACCATAAGCAGCTTAGCAAGGGTGCAGGTATGAGCCCTCTGGGTGTGTGGGTAAGGTGGCTGAGTTATGGGCGTGCTGCATTGCCATGATTTATAATGTCAAGTTATTTGGCAGTCCCTTCAAAAGATGGGGCTTAATTCCCCTCAACTGGAATGTGGGCTGGACCTGATGACTTGCTTCTAACAACTAGAGCAAAGCAGAAATGATGGTGTGTAGGTTGGCGCTTCGGTGATTCAAAGGCATTACAGCTTCCTGCTTGCTCTCGCTGTCTGAGCCCTCCCTCTGTGGGAAGCCACCTACTATGTCATGGGGACTCTTTAACAGCCCTATGGAGAGATCTATTAGGTAATTAAATATAAAATATCTGATTTTGAATCAAAAGTTTATTATATCTCACTCAAGAAGCAGTACAATTAATCAACCTGTTGACACAGTTTTGCCATCTCAATGGTAGCTTGTGTATGCCAGCAGTGAAGAAGCTGAGGAAATCAAGAAAGATGTTTTCTATAGCGTGTTGAGAATTGAATATTTTTCCTTGCAAGAAGTGGTCTGAAGCCTAGAAGAAGTGGTAGTCATCTGGTGCAAGGTCTGGTGAATACAGTGAACGATGGTTTCTAAGTCCAGCTTTAGTAGTTAGAGCAGTGTGGTTCGTGCAACAGTGTTGTAAGAGGATTGACCTGTTTCTATTAACTGCTTAATTACAAGCGTCTGCATCATTTTGTCCAACTGGTTGCAGTAAATGTCTGTTGTAATTGACTGACCAGGTTTCATGAAGCTGTAGACCAGCACTGGTCTACCAAACAGATACCATTAGATTTATTGATGAATATTCAGTTTGGGATTGTGTTTCAGTACTTCATCTTTATCCAACCATTGTGCCAAAGGCCTGCAATTGTTCAAAAGAATCCATTTTTCATCACATGTAACAATATGGTATAGAAATAGTTCGCCTTTATGTTGTGACAGCAAAGAAAGGCAAGCTTCAAGAGGATTTCTCTTCTGATGCTCATTTGATTAATGTGGAACTCATCTATCCAGCTTCTTTACCTTGCCAATCTGTTTCAAATGGTCCAGCATTGTTGGAATAGTAAATGTCATACCGTGCTGCTCATTCACACATAGGCTGAGATGGATCCACTTTCACTACAGTTTTCAATTCATCATTATCCACCTTCGTCTCAGCCCATGTGGCTCACTAGCAAGATTAAAATCGCCAGAACAGAAATTCTCAAACTATGGATGTACTGTGCATCCTTAGCCACATCCTTCTCAAAACACTTTACTGATATTTTGAGCTGTCTGCACTGCATTGTTTCCACAATGGAACTCATATGCAAAAATAACACAAAGTTTTGACTTATCCATGGTTTCACAAAAATTGCTCTTGAAAAAACAAGATAATCACTAGTCAAAACATGCATTTAAAGGATGAGGATGTGCCTTCACAATAAAAATGTAAAAAAATAAGATATAAAACAAGAAAAGTCAAAATGAAACATCAGCGATATCAACTGTCAAATTTAGTACTTAAGGAAATCAGGCATTTCTTTCTTAATAACTTAGTACATGGTGAGGAACCAAGGCTTCAGGTCAACCATCATGTGAGTGACCCACCTTGGAGGCAGATCCTTCAGCTTGAGTCAAGCCTTCACATGACTGACTGCAGCCCCATACAACAAACAGCTGGACTGCAAGCCCCGGAGAGATTCTGAGTCAGAACCACACAGCTAAGCCACTCCCACAATCCTGACTCCTGGAAACTGAGTGAGATAATGATATTTGTGGTTTTAAGCTACTGTATCTGGGAGTGATTTGTTCAACAGCAAAAGATAATAAAAGTACCTTTATGAAGGCGTCGAGCCTCCCTTCCCATCCCTTCACTTGATGGCGCTGTTGTGCAACTGCACACTCTCCTCAGCTCTGAAGCGTCTAACACCTGCCCAGTGCATACTGGGAATCAGGTCCCTGACCGCTGTTTCACAAACCATCTAACTATTCTCTGGATATTTGTGAGTTAAGTATTTTTACCCTTGAAACACACAGCCTACTTAGAGTAAGCATTTTTTTGTTTTTACAAATACTAAGATAGGAAAAAAGACTTGTCACAATATCCCATCCATATCCCATTGAGCACATTGAATATCTAACATTACATGCATTTATTGCTTTGATTCTAAGCACTAAAAAAATCCCATTAAAATGACACATGCTTTAATAGGAGTACTTATAATCCAAATCTACCAGTTTGTATTGTTTTTATTAATATTAATGCTATAAATTATCTCAAAAAATGATCCTTCTTAACTTCTTTTGAAGCATAACCAAAGATTAATATAAATTGCACAATTACAAGAAATAATATCTATTTATGCCTTGTGAAAATTATTTTATCTCTCAATTATTCATCTTCTCAGTTGTAATGAAAGTTGGAAGATTATCTTTATAAATGAGTAGTTTATTGTCTGGTTAGTGAAAGACTAAATATTTCAGTTAGAAGAATGCATGTTTTCACCAAGAATAATATAGAGCTTGGGTTTGTGAAAGATGGCATCATTAATAGTTAACTTATAATTTAATCAGAAAAACATCTTAATTTAATGGACTTGCATTTGGGATAAAAAGTGAAGATAAGTATAGTACATGTTTTCCTTATGCTTTACAAGTTCCCCAGAAAAACCTGATAGAATTCTCCTTTGGAGATTTTATGATTATTCATTCGTTGTTGCCATGATATTCTTTTTTTTTAAAGACAGAATCTCATTCTGTTGCCCTGGGTAGAGTGCTGTGGAGTCACCATAGCTCACAGAGACCTCAAACTCTTGGGTTCAAGCAATTTTCTTGCCTCAGCTTCCAAGTAGCAGAAATTACAGGTGCCCGCCTCAATGCTGGTCTGTTTTTTTCTAGAGATGGGGTCTTGCTCTTGCTCAGCCTGGTCTGGAATTTCTGAATTCAAGGAATCCACCCACCGTGGCCTCCCAGAGTGCTAGGATTACAGGTGTGAGCCTTGATACCCAGCCTGCCCATAATATTCTTACACATTATTCAGGACATGTGGTAAGTCTCAGTAGTTTAAGAAGGGAAAATGGCAACTTTTTCATTATACAACAGTAGTGACTTTTTTGCTATTTATTTTGTTTTCTTTAAGATAAGAGATAAAAGGCAAGAAATGGGAGAGACCCATGAATCCGCTGGAATAGTCTGTTTAGTTCTATAGAGTGGAGTTTCTAGGATTTTTTCTCCACTTCCAACCCACAAAGTACCTCGAAGAACAAGAAGAAACAACTCAGTGTAGGTCCGGTGTGCACTGCTCTCTTATCTCATAGGTGAGAACAAAATGCCCTGACACTTCATCTCTTGGGCTCTTTTGTTTTTCTTCTTAATTTCCCCCTAATTTCTCCTTGTTTTTATTTATTTATTTATTTATTTTTTTTGTGGTTTTTGACTGGGGCTGGGTTTGAACCCACCACCTCCAGCAAAAGGGCTGGTGCTCTACTCCTTTGGACCACAGGTGCCGCCCAATTTTGTTGTTTTTAACTGGGGTCTTTCTAATGATGACAGAGACAGATTTTTTTAGTTTTTGATGTTCTTGATATATTACAAAATAAAGAAATGCCCATGCAGAGTTATAAAATATTTTTACTATTAAATAAGTACTCAAATATTCACATTTAATAAAGTATGTCTGTTAACACAAAAATACAACATAATATAATGACACTAATTACAAGATAATGAAAGGATTTATGAAAAATATTAAATTCACTATGAATGGTTCAGCACCAGTGGCTCAACGGGCTAAGGCGCCAGCCATGTACACCTGAGCTGGCGGGTTCGAATTCAGCCCAGGCCCGCCAAACGACAATGACGACTACAACCAAAAAGTGGCCAGGCATTGTGGCAGGCACCTGTAGTCCCAGCTGCTTGGGAGGCGGAGGCAAGAGACTCGCTTGAGCCCAAGAATTGAAGGTTGCTGTAAGTTGTGATGCCACGATACTCTACCCAGGGTGACAGCTTGAGGCTCTGTCTCAAAAAAAAAAAAAAAATTCACTATGTATAACCATCACTAATGTGGTCTGATGATGAAATGCAAATTTAAAGTTACTTAACGAACATCTCTTTCAATTCTGTCTATAGATCTCTATAACTACTTCTGTGCCCTCACAGATGACATTTTAATTTAAACTTGAGGCCATTAATGAATGTGAAGTGTTAATGAATGTGAGCCAAAGGACTTTCTTGGCCCTATAATGATCTGTGTAGTAAAGGCTGCCAGAATTCCTCTGGATTGTCCCTAAGCCTGACACCAAACACTAGCATTTGCATCTCCTAGCATAATAGCAGGTTTGGTGGCAGGAGCCCTCACTACTCACAGAAATGGACCAGACATGGCAGAGAATTAACCTCCCCAGCCAGTAGTCCTCAACCAGCTCCCTCATCAATATGCAGGAAATGCCGAGGTGTCTTCTCTACTGGCTCCTGGAGCTCCACAGTGGAGTTCTGCTCTAAGTCACCCACAGTAACAACCTGCATGACAACAAACCCTTCACTTCCTTCCCCTGACTCCCTTCCTACTCCCTACCTGTGGTTTCTTGAGCTCTCTTCCCAACTAAATGCTTGTGCTTGAATCCTTGTCTCAGGGTCTGCTTCTGGAGAAACTCACACTATGACAACCCTGTTTGTTGTTGTTGTGGTTTTGTTTACTTGTTGGTTAAGGCTTCAGCATATAAAAATATTTACCTCTCACATGCTGGACCATACAAAGAGAAACTATCAGAAGTTATCAAATTATATAGGAACTAAAGAAACCAAAACTATGTCAGATGAAGTCAAAGATCTTTAACATATTACCCTTATCTGTTTCATCATATAGGTTAAAGGACTAGATTTACTTTATACAAATTGCAATTTGTTTTTAATCTATGAACTTATGTTTCATAGATAAAAGCATGAAACATGTTGCTTTTATTCTTAGTAAAGAATATTTAAATAGCAGAGTAATATCTATGGAGTAGATCAGAAGAATTTTTATTTAAGTCTAGGATACATGAAAGAGGGCTTCAAGCAGAGTTGGGAGAATTAGCATTTGACAGGGTGAAGGGTTCATGTGCTCTCTCAGACTGTTTTGCTGTCTGTGCAGGAAGGAGGTAGTGGCTGGTAACAGGTGTTTATAATGCTGTGTAGATTGTTGCATGTGAGCTCTGTCCTCTTGTTGTCTTGCAGTAGGACCGAAGAAGATCATATTGCCGCACATATGTCTGATTACAGAAAAGCATAATCAGCAGCAGGATCGCATTTGAGGCCCTCCTCCATCAATGACCCCCTCCCCCCTCCCCTCATCTTTCCTTACCTCTCTTCTGCCCCACCTCCACGTGTTGCTCCTCGTGTCCCTAGAGCATGCGTCACTTTATTGCCTCCATGAATCTGCTCAGGGCTTCATTCTTCCCAGAATGCCTGCCTACTCCTCTTCTTTCCACCTGCTACTTACACATGCCACAAGACCACAACTCCTTTCATCATACCAGCTCTGATATAATATCTGCCATCAATACTCCCATGAAGCCCTCTGGCTTCCACTGATCATCTGCTCTAATAATTTATCATCTTTTTTTTTTTTTTGAGACAGAGTCTCACTTTGTCGCCCTCGGTAGAGTGCTGTGGCATCACAGCTCACAGCAACCTCCGACTCCTGAGCTTAGGCAATTCTCTTGCCTCAGCCTCCCAAGCAGCAGGGATTACAGGCGCCTGCCACATTGCCTCACTCTTTTTGTTGCAGTTTGGCTGGGGCCAGGTTTGAACCCACCACCCTCGGTATATGTGCCCTACTCACTGAGCCAGAGGCGCTGCCCATGATTTATCATCTTATCATTATGTGTGTAGATGCTGTGAGCTCTATGGGGGCAAGGATCATGACATACCTATTTTTGAGTCTTCCAGAATAGTCACCAGTGGGGAATGAGTGAATAAAGGAATGTATGCATTTTGAAAGCTACTGGATGAAACAGAAGTGTTTTTGTTTTTAGATTTTTCATCTGTCTTAATTTGATTATTTCTGGTGAGTGGGGATGTATGGAGAAGTAGATAAGAATTCCAGGTACAGGGAAGACTTGAGCATACACACACATACCATATACATATGGATATCACACATAATATTTATATATATGTAGTATAAATATCTAAGAAATTAAAAATAAGCCAGTTTCCTCTGGGGAAAGAAACTGAATGGTTGGTGATTAGGGAGAGAGACCTTCTTTTCATAGCCTATATGCTCTTACATATTTTTTGTTTGTTTTTTGTTTTTACTTGTATACTAAGTGCCTATGTTACCTATCTTAATGTCTTAAAATCAAAATACATGTAAAAAGACCAAGTGCAGTGGCTTACACCTGTAGTTGTTGGGGTTGCGGGGGACCCTGACCCAGGCTGGAGGATGACAAGGAAATCAGCACTGAAGGAAGAAGGACACTTCACACACAACTTAATGTATAAAGTCTGGATAGCCTGGAGAGGCATAGACAGTATGCCGAGGGGCAGCTTGAGGTAGTGCAGCAGTATTCCAACTCCTCAGAAACCTTTTTTTGATCTCTGAAACAAAGCACTCATGAAAAAATGCAAAGGTGTCAAAATTTAAAAAATAGGATTAAAAAATCCCGAGGGTCCCAGAAGATTGGGTAGAAGAGTAATGGCTGGATAATCAGGAACATAGGGTAATAAATTGTCAACAATGGCCCAATAATACATTTAGAAAGGGGGAGGGGGAAACAAGTTTCATCTCTGCAGGGCAAACAACTCAGCTTCCTTAATCTAACTGCCAATCAGGAATCCACAGTTCTCAGCCCACCTGCCCGCTGATTCTCCATGCAGGGATGGTCTTGATATTGTTATCCTGTTTGGGCTGCCTCTGGTCTCCTTTCATCTTTGGTGGTCTTGATAAGGAGCTGCAGGGATGACCCACCTTTGTGCTTTATCCTGAATTGGAAGGCCCACAGAAAGATAAGCCTGTCTGCCTCCCACATGTAGTCCAAGCACTTTGGAAGGCAGAGGCAGGAGGCTCACTTCAGGCCAGGAGTGAGATCAGCCTGGGCAACACAGTGAAACCTTGTCTCTAAAAAATTTTTAAAAATTAGCAAGGCATGGTAGTATGCACCTGTAGTTTTAGCTACTAAAGAAGTTTAAGAGGAAGGATTGTTTAAGGTCAAGAGTTCAAGGCTGCAGTGAGCTATAATCTTGACACTGTACTTCAGCCTGGGTGACAAAGTGAGACCTTGTCTCTGAAAAAAAAAAAAGACACTTAACAAGGAAAACAGAATAATCTTTTTCCCTCTTACTAAGTCTGTATAACTCTGAAGGTCAGCTACCTGTGTAGACTATAGAATATATTTCTGTTGGGAATGCTGGTGAGTTATACTGTTGGCAAGACCACTCCTGTTGGGAGACAATTCTACATGAATCTTTAGTGTGTCTGTACATCTTCTGAGAAAATGCTGATGTTCTTTGTTCTAAACTATTTTTTGAAGGATGTTTACATAGCAAACAGCTTTGAAGACAGAGCACAAAGCAGAGGGTGGATGTTTTTGCTGTCTAAGACAATAAAGATAATTTCTCCCTCAGGTTGAGCAGGTTTATTAACAGCTCCTTTAAAAGAATGAGGTTACCTTAACCCAAGAGTTTGTTAGCTATGATGCAAATTCATGGAGGGTGCAGAATCTGCCTGGACTATTCCACATTGTTCCCTTGGGACTCCAGGGGTAAGAGGAACTGACATATACATGAAGCCAGTGCTGGCTGCTACACAGTGAATAATAATGTCCTTTGTCTCTGACCCAGAAGTCTTGTTTTCTATCAGCAGCTATGAAACTGTGACAGGTTAACTTGTTAGCTCACAAATATGGTAAATTTCAAACCCTTTGTCGTTCTTGACACTAATGATAACAGATTTTAATAGTTAAGACACTGATCTTAATCAAAATCTAAATTTGGAATGAGCAGTTCTCAGGAGCAATTTCATAGAGGAATTCTATTACTTCAATGGCTTAATTTCAGGAATGTGTTAGATACACAAAAGACACAGAAAAGACCCATGGGCCATTTAGCTTGTTCCCTGCTAGGATAAGAAATTAAAATGGTACCATGAGCCAAATTGTGTCTTTGGTTATTTGGTAGATGCCAAATGGTCATTACTCTATTATAGGTTTCCAGTAGAAACACACTGAAAATAAAACAACACCTTCCTTCGAATAATCAAAATATCTGTATAATATTTCATCTATTCTAACTTATATTTGACACTACAAGAAGGAGGGAAACAGTTTACATATTTCCTTGCAGAAGGATGAGATGGGTCTTTTATTTTTTTTATTTTTTATTTTTTGTAGAGACAGAGTCTCACTTTATCGCCCTGGGTAGAGTGCCGTGGCATCACACTGCTCACAGCAACCTCCAGCTCTTGGGCTTAAGCGATTCTCTTGACTCAGCCTCCCGAGTAGCTGGGACTACAGGCGCCCGCCACAGCGCCCGGCTATTTTTGTTTGTTTGTTTTTGCAGTTCGGCCGAGGCCGGGCTTGAACCCGCCACCTTCGGTATATGGGGCCGGCGCCCTACTCGCTGAGCCACAGGAGCTGCCCTGAGATGGGTCTTTTAATATATGAAAATATATTTCTGTTTTCTATTCCTTGATATGACATTGACAGGCCAGCTACCTGTATAGGCTGCAGAATATATTTCTGTTGGGAAAGCTTATGAGTTGTGCTGGTGGCAAGGCGACTCCTAATTGTTGGGAGACAATTGTACATGAATCCTTTGTATGTTTGTACTTCTTCTGAGAAGAGGCACCTGACATCCTTTGTTCCAAACTATCTTGTGAAGAATGTTTACACAATAAACAGCCTTGAAGATAGAGCTGAAGACGTCAAAATGTCACCAGCAAAGACATAAGAGTCTTTTTCTCTTCCTTTTATTCCTACTTGCTATGTTGAGACATTTTAAACATGGTGTGAAATATTTGACTATAACTGATTTGATCCAAAGGTTGCTGTTGTATTTTAAATATAAATTTATATAATCAGAATATAAATTCTTTTCGTTACCACTGCTCTTTTTATTTATTTATTTATTTATTTATTTATTTATTTATTTTTTGAGACAGAGCCTCAAGCTGTCACCCTGGATAGAGTGCTGTGACATCATAGCTCACAGCAACCTCCAATTCCTGGGCTCAAGCGAGTCTCCTGCCTCTGCCTCCCAAGTAGCTGGGACCATAGGCGCCTGCCTCAATGCCCAGCCATTTTTT
>CAUYON010096817.1:0-48852 GCA_963573935.1 Arctocebus calabarensis
TATACTTAGTGTCATTCACCACAAACTTTATTTTATATTCTTGGAGGTTGTTATGGAAGAATAATCCTCCAGTCCAAACTTTAAGAGGTTGTAAAGCTACGGCAATTTTCCACAAATGCATTTGTTTAGGATATGAGGCAAAAACCCTCCATTCATCCATGACATATACTCAGAAGCTGAAGCTGACACTTTACTCTCATTATATAAAATTTTTAAAGACAAAGCTGATTCCAAGTCTGATCTTAAGTAAGTCATAGGTCCCCAATCCATGACTTCTCCACCTGTGGTATCAACAAGCATATGTGCAAAATCTCCTTCACATTTGGTCCAATATACCCATTCATGGATTTCTGAAAACATATGCATTTTACAAGGTGGTAATTCAGGACTGGAAGAAATCTTATCAATACACACCTTGTACAGAGCGTAAGCATTTCGCAAAAACATTTCAGATATTTGTTCTTTGTTTTCAGGCTTATGTTTATACACACTAGCCCACATTTGAATAGACGTGTTAAGGCAATGGGAGTGGTATCCAAAACATATGGGAGGACCAATCACCCCAGTAGTATAATTAGAAATTACCATGCCTTCTTCATTAAGCTGGAATGGCGCTCTGGTGTCATAAGGACACAGAGACCAAGAAGAATGATTAACATAAATAGGAGCAGTAGGTTCCAATACCTTGAGGTAAAGGAGGGTTAGGAATATAAGTCCAATATTCATATTTTTGTCCTTGAATCTGGACAGTCAAAAGAGCCATCATTGCCAGAACAATGTTAGAAATAGATTGGAGGTATTAATCTGCTGGTGGGTGTAATTCACCAGTTTCTCCACTTGATGGCACAATTTCTATACCAGACCCCAAGCCATCAGAGGTGCTTCCTTTTTCTGAGGCAGCAGCGATCGTCTCTCCTTCCATATCACTGTCAGTTTTACTCCGTTCAAGCAGGAGATCATTTGTTTCTATGATTTCTGGGTATGTGTCAGGGGGCCGTGTTGTAATTTCAAGTTTTTATCGGGAACCCAAAGCTTAGTATTTCCTGTAGAAATATAAGCATAGCCTCTTCCCCAACATATAACATGTGCCAGGGTCCATGAGTTTGCTAGATTGTCCTTATAATAAATGGATTGATTTAATGGAGGAGAGGTAATTTTGATCCAGTGCTTATGAGCTGGAGTCTCATTTTTGTCATTTATATTAAAAAAAAAAAAAGAGCTGAAGATAATCAATTTCTTGGGGTGATATTATACTGTCCTCCCCCTTTTTTTTGTTTTAACAGCATTTCTTTTAAAGTTCAATTTTGTCTTTCAATAATGGCTTGTCCTGTAATATAAGCAGCAATTCTGGTAATATGCTTTATAATATGTAATTTTAAAAAAGCTTGACATTTTAGAGAAATATAAGCAGAACTATTGTCTGTTTTTACAGTCAAAGGTTTACCCATGACTGAAAAGGCTTCTAATGAGATATTATAGCATCAGCCTTCTCAGATGCCATTGCTGAAGCCCAAGAAAAATGAGAATAAGTATCTACAGAATGATGGATATATTTTAATTTTTCAAATTCTTAAAACTGAGCAACATCCATCTGCCATAATTAATTACTTCATAATCCTCTAGGATTGACTCCCGTATGTTTATGTGGACTCATTAAAGGCTGACAAGTAGGGCAAGAACGTATTATAGCTCTTGCAGTATGTCAAGAAATGTCGTGTCTTCTTTTCAAAGCTTGAGCATTAGTATGATGCAATGTATAATCATGATGAGCAGATAAAACTGAACTTACTAACTGATCAATAGTTGGATTTCCCAATGAAATGGGCCCTGGTAAATTGGAATGAGCTCTAACACGAGTAGTATATATAGGATGGGATCTATTTCTAATTAACTTCTGAAGGCATGAAATCAATAAAGTAATTTCTTGTGAATTAAATGGCAAAATAACAGTTTCAATAGTTTTTACAATATGAGTAAAATACTGTGAATCAGAAATAATGTTAAGGGGATGATCAGGAAAATCTGTTAGAAGTAATATAATAGCAAATATCTCTGCTTTTGGACAGACAAATAAGGGGATTGTTGTACTTTATGAGTTTGAGGACCTAAATATCTAGATATTCCCATTTTATTTGCATCCATGTAAATGTTTCTGTAGGTGAGATGGGTTCTAATTTTACTATTTTATGCAAAATCCAAGACATATTTTTAAGAAACTCAATTCTTTTATCTGGACGAAAATGATTGTCTATTACTCCAATATAATCTGATAATGCAATTTACCATTCAGTATTCAACATAAGTAAATCAGAAATTTGATTATTAGTTAGAGGAACAACATTTTTTTCAGCATCTCTTCCTACTAATTGCCTTCAGTGATGTCTTCCTTTTACTATTATAAAGGCCATTTTTTTATATGTAAGTTTCCATCATTTTGGGTGCTTTATTAGGTAAAAAGCACCATTCAATAAATGCTGTTGTTTGCACAATCAGTCCTGTAGGAGAGTGCATTGATGGAAAAAATATAGATATAAAAATTAATGATTTGAGAGATTTGGTTTAATTTAGCATCCCTAATATGTTCCTCTGTAATTCTTTTTCAGCCTCAGGAGAAAGATGTCTAAGGCTGTGGAGACCAAGATCCCCTTCCAAAATGGAAAATAAATTAATAAGAGAATAAGTGGGGATTCCTAAAATTGGTCCTACCAAATTAATATCTCCTAATAATTTTTGAAAGTCATTTAGGGTTTGAAGCGAATCTCTTCTAATCTGCACTTTTTGAGGAACAATATTTTGAGCAGTAAGGTGATATTCTGAATATTCCCAAGGTCCCTGAGTTTGAACATTATCTTCTGCCAACTGAAGACCAAATTCTTTAAATTTGGAACACGCTGATTTGTATAATTTTTGTAATTTATTAGGGCATGGATAAGCCAACAAATATATCACCCATATAAGGTAAACACATGGCCTCTGGAAAAGATTTCCTAAGTTCTTCTAAAGGTTGATCTACAAAGTGCTGTTGTTAAGCATACATTGCCACAATACCTTCCAGTGGAACCTCTGAGTGAACTAATCATTTTTTAAAGCAGGAATGGTAAAAACATAATGTTCCGCATCATTTTGTTGCAAATGAACATTAAAAAAGAAATCTAGTAAGTCAATAATAATTATAGGATAATGTTTTGGTATTAAAGTTGGATTAGAAATTCCAGGTTGTAAAGGACCCATTGGTTGAATAACTGCATTAATTTTTCTTGAATCTGTTAACATTCTCCATTTACCTGATTTCTTTCTAATCACAACAAATCTTTCTAAAAACAAATATTGGGGAATTCCATGAACTGGTCATGGGTTCAATATGTCCAGTTTGTAATTGTTTATTAATTGATTATGCAGTGCTTCTAATTTTACCAAAGGAAGAGGCTACTGTTCCACCCAAACCAGTTTATCTGTTTTCCACTGCAAGGAAAGGGCGAAGCACTGGACAGAAGCCCCTAAGAAAAATCCTCTGATAAAGAAGGAAGCCTCAGGCCTTTTTTATCATGGCCAATTAGAGTTATTTCATGCTCTCTAGAAGAGCTGGGCTGAGTTGGATTGTAGCCCATATTAAACATATTTTTAGTAGCCTTTGAAATTGTGCGGATAGTGAGCATAGCTCCCTATTGCTGTAATAGATCTCGACCTCACAAGGTAAGGGCTATGAGTGCAACATTAGGGCAGATACGAGCTACTTGTCCTTCAGGTCCTTTACAATGTAAATCAGAAGTACTTTGTTCAATATTAGTCATTTTTTCAAGCCTGAAAAAAGTAGCTTTTACTCAAGCTTTTGACCAACATTCAGGGCAACATTTTGACCAACATTCCCACATGTGAGAAGCAATAATAGAGACATCTGCTCCTGTGTCCTCTAGCCCCTCAATTTGAATATTATGTTCAACTATCACCTTACATTGGGAGTGAGCATCATTTAGGAAAGTATGCCCAAAGACAGGTATTCCTGTGCTTTCAAAACCACCTTCCCTGATAACAGGAGCTGTTTTGCCTTTATGATATGGTAAAATTAGTATTTGAGCCACACGATGTCTTGAAGACAATTGGATATTTTATGTGGCTGAATCTATTATTAAAATTGCTTCCTTATAATCTTCATCAATTATTCCTGGATCTACAGAAAGTCCTTTCATAGTAAAACTACTTCTTCCTAGTATTAATCCTACAGTCTCTGAAGGTGTAACACCATAAATTCCAGTGGATAATTTTTTAGGAGATTTCCCCACTGTGAAAGTTAATATTTGTTAATATAGAAAGGTCCAAGGCAGCACTTCCTTGAGTAACATGAAATAAATCCTGGACATAGCCTTTGTTAAAAGAACCTGAGCATGAGCCTGGTCATCACTCACTGGAAACTGCAAAAGAAGAGAGCTCAACTTGTTGGTCTGGGGGCCTTAAGCCTGCCCTGCATTAGAGTTTCCCTGATTTGGGGTAGAAGGCAAAATATTGCTATCTTTGTCCTTAATTAAGTGACACTCATTTGTCCAATGCCTGCCTTTACCACACCAGTGACAAACACCTGGCAGCTGGTCTCAGTTTCATTTTCAGGTTTACCTTTTCTACATTCTGTCTGAATGTGGTCAAATTTTCCAAAGTTGTAACATTTAGATCTCGAAGTACTGGGTTGCAAAGCTGAGGCTAACAGATTAGTTTAGAAAGTGCCTAATCCTACCTCACGATTATTGTGAATTTATTGATCAATGGTGATATTTTCCTGATTTTTGAGTCTGGCAATTACTTTTTGCAATCAATGTTAGCATTTTTGAAATCCAGTTGCAAGAGCAACATTTTGGGGGCATCATCTCTAGGCACTGAAGTCTCAATTGCTCATTGTAAATGAATAATAAACTCAGTATTTGGTTTATTGTTTCCATGAAATATTTTTGTGAAAAATTTTCTAATCTGCCCCTTTTCATCAAGATTCTGCCATGCAGTAAGGCAATTATCTCGAATTTGAGCTAGTAATTCATTAGAATACTCTGATTGAGCATTTATACCATCAAGGGCTTCAGTTACTGTTAACTGATCAAAGGTAAAAGTAGGAAGATTTTCAAGTCTATTACAATGAGCTTGTTTTTTGCCTCTTCCATCTACCAGGACTTAAATGGAATATATTGTCCTGGGCTCAAAGTAATCTGTCCTAAAGTAATCCCAATCTACAGGAATAAGTAAATGATTTGCTCAATATGATCTTAAAATCTCCATAACATACAGGGAGTTAGGGTGGAAAGTGTAGGGTAAGAAGACCACTCTACATAAGCCACATGTAAGTGAACCTTTGATGGGTTAAAATGGCTTTTGTTAACACAAAAGAAAAGAGAGCTGTCCTCCTCTCAGCATACACAGAAGCTATTTGTTCAAAGGTAAAAGACCATAAAATCTGTGACTCTGAAGTTATGCATCCATTAAGCACAGGGGGTTAGGAGCTAACAACTCCTCCCCTGTTGATATGGATCAGAGGATGACATACGTTTTGCACATTTTGTCTTAAGGGCCTAAAGATCTCTGCTCTGTGGAGAAACAAAGTTACAAATCCATTTTAGGTTAATTAAGTGTGTGCTTGAGGAATTTCATTTCCATAGTTCCCCTCCAGCTCTTTGCGATCTTTATATAGATACTTTGTTCAAGAACTGATGCATATCTCAGAAGAATGTAAAAGCAGAATGCATTGTGTTGATTTGTAGATTTGATGTTTCCCCACAAGTTAATTTTAGATAGTAGAAGTTGATGCAATGGTAAAAGTTATAGATCATAGATTAAGTGTGTATGTGACCATCAGTGTATATAAGGTGGCCCAAAATAAAGATGATTTGCTACATGCCATCTTGAGTTGTGTAGTCTGTTTCTTGCATCCCCTACAAATTACAGGAGCGAGCTTGCACCTGAGGCAAAGCTACTGTTCCCTCGCATCTCTGTTCTGCAACAGTAAGTATGAAAAACAACTTTTTTTTTTTTTTTTTTTTGAGACAGAGCCTCAAGCTGTCACCCTGGACAGAGTACCATAGTTTCACAGCTCACAGCAACCTCCAGTTCCTGGGCTCAAGTGAGTCTCTTGCCTCCACCTCCCAAGTAGCTGGGACTATAGCCACCTGCCACAACACCCAGCCATTTTTTTATTTCAGTTGTCATTGTTGTTTGGCAGGCCCAGGCTGGATTCAAACCCGCCAGCTCAGGTGTACATGGCTGGCGCCTTAGCCCATTGAGCCACGAGCTGAGCCAGGAACAGCATCTTTTAACATAGTTAAACATTTAGTTGAATAGCAATATGACTAGTTTGTACCTGCCCATCCTCAAGCACCTCCCTTAGTACTGGGAAAGTGAAAGCACTGGTGGATTGAACATTAGAATCTTGGGACAGTGCCAAGGAAGATTCAGCATTTTGGACGATATTAAAATTTGCCAGATAAACAGGAAAATGGAGTTTAGTAACGAATTGAGAATCCAGAGGATTTGGCCAAACTGGATAGCAACTTGGAGGAGCAGTGGGAGTCAAAGGTTTATCTTGTAAGGTTGGAAAATATTTACTTTTGGGGAATTTTAAATAACATTTCTCAATGGCCTGGCAACATTGGGTTAACTTTATCTTAATTTCAGACATGTCCTCACTATCAGAAAAATTAGTTATAGTATGATCTGAGTCATGTTCAGTTACATCTTTCTCTGACTTTTTCTTAACTTCTGGATTTTCTGGTTCATCATACACAGGCTCTTCTACTGTCTGTCTCTTGGAGGCAGGGGAGAGAAATTTTCAAGACATTCTGCATTGGAACTAGATTGTAAGTGTTCAATGCCACAGTTACCAAGTGATAGGCAGCCCAAATATCTCTCTACTTATACATTCCCCCCTCTAATGGGTGCACCTAAGAGCTTTGCCTATATTCCTGCAAACTTTTAAATTTAACTGATTTTTCTTTTCTGGAGTAAACCAGTAGCAATGTTTAACTACTACCTAAAACAGTCCTTGCAAGGTCTTTGTTTTAACAGCATTGCCTGTAGACTTTAACAGAGTCTTTAACAGGGCCACATACTGGTCCTGCAAGGACTGAGAATTTCCCATTATTTTCTTATTCTATTGCTGGAAGTCTCACGTACTTACAGTGTGATGACCTTCCTTCCAGTTTCAAAGTACCAACCTTGCCTTAAGTTGACAACTACTTGAAAAGAGAAGCTATCCCAAAGAAGCAGGATTGTGCTATCCTTGCAAAGCTCATCCTGCTTGCTGTGCAAAATGTGAGAAAGTTGCATGGTGTGGTGCAGCAGAGATTAAGACCTGCAATGAAATGGTATGGGAAATAAGGAAGGCTGTAGCTCTCTTATGGCATGCAGCAACTTAATTTCTTCCACCAAAGCTTATCTAGGCTATTCTACACACAATTAATCAATAAACATGAGACTTAAACCTTAGCCCCAGGCTTTTCGCCCCCTGGCGCTTAAAGGTCTACAGATTAACTGATAACCACGCCACTAACATTATCTAAAGCAAACTACAAAACAAATTTCTGGGGGAATAATCTGTTTGAGTGCTTGACCTTTAACACATCATCTAGAGGCAGTCATTCATCTTTAGGGAGTAGTCTGGAAATTCCTGAGATATACAGGTACCTGCTTGTAGGCCCGCCCCCATTGAGCTAGGCCTTTAATCACTTCTACGTGACCTAGCCTTTAGCCATGTATGGAGTTCTATCGAGGATTTTTTCCTTTCTAACTCACAAAAGACGTCAAACTTTCCTTCACAAAATGGAACCATTTAAAGGCTTATGTATATGGTTTCCACCTATAGATGGTTTCACGACAGAATTCTATCAAACCTTCAAAGAGGAATTAGTTCCTATAATGCATAAACTTTACCAAAAATGTAGAGAAAGAAGGAATGCTCCCCAACACATACCTGGAAACTCTAGGGACTCAACTAAAAAGCTCTTAGAAGTGATCAAGGAATATAGCATTGTCTCTGGTTACAAATCAATACACAAATCAGTATCCTGTGTATGCTCCAATAATTGTTAATTTATTTCATTTTATTTATTTATCTTTTTTTATTAAAATATAACTTTGTACATTCATGCATTTATGGGGTTCAGTGTACTGCTTTCATATACAATATGAAAAAAATCAAAGACTCTATTCCTTTTACAATAATACTGAAGACAATTAAATACCTGGGAATCTACTTAACAAAGGAAATGAAAGAACTCTATAATGAGAATAATGAAACCCTGAGAAAGGAAATAGCAGAAGATATCTACAAATGGAAGAACACACCATGCTCATGGCTGGGAAAAATCAACATCATGAAAATGTCCATACTACCCAAAAGAGTCTATATGTTTAATGCAATCCCCATCAAAGTACAGAGTCGTACTTTAAAGATCTTGAAAAAAATAGTACTTCAATTCATATGGAACCAGAAAAAAGACCCAAACAGCAAAGACAGTTCCTAGAAATAAAAACAATTCTGGAGGCATCACATTGCAAGAATTCAGCTTATATTACAAGGCTATAATGAACAAAATAGCATGGTACTGGCACAAAAATAGAGATACAGATCTATGAATAGAATAAAGAATCTAGAGATGAACCCAGCCACATATTGTCATTTAATCTTTAATGAGCTTTATAAAAACATGCAGGTGGGAAAAGAATCTTTATTTAACAAATAGTGCTGGGAGAACTTGTTATCCACGTGCAGAAGACTGAAACTGGACCTGCATATCTCACCATTGACAAAAATTGATTTCGCTGGATAAAAGATTTAAATTTAAGACACAAAACAATAAAAATTCTAAAAGAGAATGTGGCAAAAACACTTGAGGATACTGACCTGGAAAAAACTTTATGAGAAAGACCCCAATAGCAATTGCAATAACTGCAAAAATAAATAACTGGGACTTGATTAACCTAAAAAGCTTTTGAACAGATAAGAATATCACAAACAAAGCAAACCGAATACCCTTCAGAAAGGGAGATTTTTGCATGTTATGAATTTGATAAAGGACTGATAAGTAGAATCTATAGAGAACTCTAACACTAGGAAAAGTGCAAACAACCCTCTCTACAAGTGGGAAAGAGATTTGAACAGAAACTTCTTTGATGATGACAGATGATTGGCCAACAAGCACATGAAAAAATCCTCATTGTCTTTAATCATCAGAGAACTGCAAAACAAAACCTCTCTAAGATATCACCTAACCCCAGTAAGATTAGCCCATATCACAAAGTCCCCAAACACCAAATAATGGCTTGGATGTGGAAAGAAGGGAACACTTCTGCCCAGCTGGTGGGATTGAAAACTAATACAGCCCTGTTGGAGAGAAGTGTGAAAAATCCTCAAAGATCTAAATGCAAACCTTTCATTTGACCCTGCAATCCCATTGCTAGATATTTACCAGAAGAACTTAAGTCATTTTACCAGAAAGACATTTGCACTTGAATGTTTATTGTAGCTCCATTCATAATAGCCAAGTTGTGGAAGCAACCTAAGTGCCCATCAACCCATGAAAGGATCCACAAACTGTGGTATATGTATGCCATGGAATATTATTTGGCCATTAAAAAAGGTGGAGACTTTATACCTTTTACATTTATCTAGAAGGAGTTGAAAATCATTTTTCTTAATAAAGTATAGCAAGAATGAAAAGATGAATATCTAATGTACTCCATACTAGTATGAGATCAATATATAAACAATTATATATTCTTAAGAATAATAAAACACTGTTATAGTCCAGTTCCAGTTCAGGGGTAGAAGGAAGCAGGAGGGGTTGGAGACAGGATGTACCACAGAGGGAGGAAGGGCATGATGCGAGATCTCACCTAATACGCACATTGTGAGGGTGTATAATACGCCCCCTAGGCTCTTCCAAAAATGGAATTTTGCCCTGGAAGTGTGAACAATGTAACCTAAATATTATACCATCATATTAATTTGAATAAAGTTTTTTTTAAAAAAGCATGACAGATATAATTTGTCCTGATGACAGGGAGATATTTCTAATTTCCATCTGCCTCACCAGACTATAGCTAGATGAATTGAGGTTTGGAAAATCTATTTAAGTTTGAAGATCAGTTGACATAAATGTTATGTACTAATGTTCAAATAGAAGGCATAAACCTGGAATATGACATTCAACTTAAAGAAAATATTGGTTATGTCTCTTTATTGGACAAGTGTACATCCTTGCTTCTTAAAGACAAATATTCATCACTTCACAATCACAGCTTACTCTTGTCATTGCTTTTTGCCAGTGCCTAAATTTGAGCGAAACTATTTTCAAGAATGAAGCACATTCAGAGTAAAGTTGGAATCAAAATATTTGATGATCACCTTGGGAAACCACTGAGAATTGCAACTACTTCCATCAAACCAGGTATTGATGGATTATTTTCTTAAATACGATGTCAGATATCCCACAAGTTATGTTGTCCTATTTCTTTCCTTTTATAATTTAAAAATAGCCAAAAACACCCCAGAGACATTTTATTCTTCAGATATGTACATTTTCTATATTAGTTATCACAAACTCCAGACCTGCTCAATGATTATAAAAGACTTTCTGAATGGGCTCCTGCATAATTAAGATTATTGCATGAGGACATTTTTGCTTACCTAGTTTGGCTAATATCACAAAAATTATGCACAAATCCATTTCATTTATATATTTATTCTTTTCTCATCAGCTTTCATTAGTGTTTGTGTATTTAATTTTATTGTGTGGCTAATGACAACTCTATTTTCTATGTGGCCTAGAGAAGCCAAAAATTTGGACACCATGGCTTAAAGCAGCAATGGGAATCCTTTTTCCTTATGAAGCAATATCTCTATTGTTGAAGACATGTAAATTTATGAGCAGTAAAACAGATATCAA
This sequence comes from Arctocebus calabarensis, assembly GCA_963573935.1. Classification (NCBI taxonomy): domain Eukaryota; kingdom Metazoa; phylum Chordata; class Mammalia; order Primates; family Lorisidae; genus Arctocebus; species Arctocebus calabarensis. The sequence goes on from CAUYON010096817.1 coordinate 10,920, forward strand.
CCAATATCTCTAAACATAAAATGAAGCATCTATGGAATTCCCTTTCTTCTGACCAAGACCATATTACTTTACAAATTACATATTTCTTTTTTTTTTTCTTTTTGGTGCAAGGATGAACGTTTTAGAAGTAATCCTTTACTTAATTTTATCCTACAAGTATAAATTTAAATATGAATTCAATGAGTAATCTTAAGTCATAGAATTCCACCCATAAAACCCAAGTTTTTTTCCTTCATAGATACAGTCTAAATTCACAAGGAAGTTGATTGTGGCATTGATAATTTATGTCCCATTCTTAAAGATTCAAGTAGAAAAGTTTTTGCCATATTTTTTGCTCAGAGAATGTATATTTCTTTCTCATGTCATGAAATTTAATATTGTTTTCCCCATGGGTGTTTTGGCTAATGCTATTTAAATTGGACAGAAATACCTCACCTGAGATACTAACAACTATCTCTGGTTATCATCAGTGGTTTGGCATAAAGGATGTCGACAATTTTCAAAAGGTGTCACTATGTATAATGACATTTAAATAATATCTATATCTACCATAATACACTATGTGTGAGAAGTATAATAAAATCAAATCTGTTGTGGGAATGAAGAATATTTTTGAACAAATGAAGAAATAGTGTTGGAAGCTCAAATTAAAACCACTCAAGAACCAGGCAAATTCTTTTTATCTCTGAGTTACTATAAATTCATCAATTTTACATACAGCTGAATTTAAAAATGTAGGCACAAGCTCGGCACCCATAGTGGTTAGGTGCCAGTCATACACTGGAAGTGGTGGGTTCAAACCTGACTGGGACCTGCTAAACAACAACAACAACAAAAACAACAACAAAATAGCTGGGCGTTGTGGCAGGCTCCTGTAGTCCCAGCTACTTGGGAGGCTGAGACAAGAGAATTGATTAAGCCCAAGAGATTGAGGTTGCTGTGAGCTCTGACTCCATGATACTCTATTGAGAGCAACATAGTGAGACTCTGTCTAAATAAATGAATGAATGAATGAATGAATAAAATAAAATAAAATATGGGCACAAAGGGAGTTAGTGGCAATTACTGATTCCGCACTCAGTTTGCTATTAAGTATGTTCATTGTTTCAAAGCCTTGACCAAGAAGCACCAGCAAGGCATTTCAGAGCCAAAGTAGATTATAATTTGAACCAGAATATTCCTAATATTGACTGCTATGTAAGTAGACATGAAAACACAATAAATTGTTACCACATATGCTAGTCATTTCAAAATAACATTTTAGTCAATATAAACTAGAAACCATGTTAAAATGCCAACTAAAGAAATACTCTGATGCAATAATTCTGTGTTGGATTTAGGGATTTGCATTTTAACAAGTATATAAATCCAGGTGGCACTAACATTGGTAAGGAAAAGTGAACTAATCCACTTGTTCTTAAAATTGGATATATGTTAGACTTATCTAATGCCTAAGCCTACTCCCAGAAATTTTAATTTCATTATTCTGTGTGACAACTGTGCATCAGTATGTCTTAAAAATGCTTTAGGGTTGCCTAATGTGCACACGGTTTCCGACTTCGATAGTTCATCAGCCAGCAGATACTGCACTTACCCTTCTTTCATTGCTCTCTGATAATAGCCATAACCCATTCAGATTTCTACTCTTTCATTTTCTTTGAAAACCATGCTTATAAATCATACACATTAACATCGAAAAGGTTTTTGAAATGTTTCAGCAAAATTGGGTTGTACTCAGAGTTCTGCACCTTGTAGAAGTTACTGTTTCAATGTCTCATGTTCTTCATATGTAAAAGATTATTAGTGGGATGAGATGATACCTGTGGTGCTTAGGAAAAAAAGTAGATCTGTAATGAAAGGCCATTTAACCAATGGAGTTATCTTTTATCCTTGAAATATCTCATTATCTCATTATAGTATTAAATGTATAGACAGCATCGAATTAACAACATATCATTGAAGAAAGCAAAATTTTAACAAATATTTTTGTAGAATGTTCCCTGGAATCCCAATATATTCATTAATCTTTTTATAAATGAACTTCAGATCATGTATCTTAAGCAGATATGGGGTTTTATGAAGTTGATGACTGCTAAGGATAATGAAGCTAGAAATTTCAAAAGACAAGATTGGAAATATAGGCTCACAGAAAAGTTTAAAGTATATACGAGGCAGTACTGGTTTAAATAATTTAATAAGCTTTTTTAAAATTTAAAATATCTTCATCTATGTCATTAAAATAATCAGATAAATGTAACAATAACAGCATTAACAAGAGTACAAGTGTTACTTTATTTTATTTTGTTTGAGACAGAGCCTCAAGCTGTCATCCTGGATAGAGTGCTGTGGCATCACACCTCACAGCAACCTCCAATTCCTGGGCTCAAGTGAGTCTCTTGTCTCCACCTTCCAAGTAGCTGGGAACTACAGGCACCTGCCACAATGCCTGGCCATTTTTTTTGGTTGCAACTGTCATTGTTATTTGGCTGGCCCGGGCTGGATTCGAACCCTCCAGCTCAGGTATATGTGGCTGGTGCCTTAGCCTGTTGAGCCACAAGTGCCGAGCCGACGAGTGTTATTTTAAGTGCACTGCTTATTCAATGAAATCATCAAGTAAAACTTCAAAAAAATATTTTTAAGTCCTGTTTTTTATCATCTCTTCTTAAAAGGTAAGGAACGGTGAACAGATATCAATAATTTTCAAGAAACTGAAAGTATATCTCTTTAGCAACAGTTGAAAAAGAATGTTGAATCTGGTTATAATATTTAGATAGAATAAGAAACAGAAGCAATAGAGATAATTCAATGCAAGCCCAGGATAATGGTAGGACAAACAAGTCAGGTGGGAGGATTTGAGATGTTGGCTGGAAAAGAGGCCTGGAGATCTTTGCCTTGGCAGGAAAAAAATTAACCTATTTCTTACATTTTTTTTTTAGAGGTTTAGGAATGTAACAGAAAGAATAATTACAGAATCAGAGAATCACAGAATTTCCCAGAATCATAGACTAATCTTCAGATGATAATTAACTAAAAAGGCAAATCAACTTCTACAAGCTAACCTGATAATAAAGTGAAAAATTTGCATTTAATTTTTGTGAGTGCATTTTCTATTGTGTATTTAGGTATAGAACTGTCCTGTTGTTCATGTTTGAGAGAAAAAAATCCCAATTAATCTTATCTGTGAGGAATTTTAAGCTTTATTTCCAAATACCTCCACCCCCTGTTTTAGTAAAAAATAAGGGCACATTGTGGCCTGATTCCCCATGACACCAGGCTTTGATGACTGACAACATTTTTTTCCTCCATAATATTAGAATTTCCCCTAGAATTGCTTATAAACTCTTATCAAAAAAATACCTGCAATAGAAATCAAATGCATGAAAAGAAGTCTTCAATCTCACTAAGAACAGACATGATTTAGTTAGTGGTTATGGTTGAGAGAATTATAGTTGGCATTTGAGGAATTCATGACACATAGCGTCTTGTAAAAGTAACGCTGGAACAAGTAACATCAAAGGAAAATAAAAAGGAAAAACCTTAAGTTATGCCCTCTACAATTCTGATAACCTTAGAAACAAAAGTCAGACTTTGTTTTAGCGAATTTATACCTTTTAATTCAGTGCCGACTATGGTCCCATTCTGTATTGTTCCCAGTACCACCACTCTCCTTAAGTGTTCTTTGCTGACACTCTTTCTTCAGTAAAACAAATTCTTTTCTGCTTATTTTGCTATGAAATTTGGTTCTTCTTCAAGTCTATACAAAATTTACATAAGTGAAACTTGTGATTAGGAAGAAAAGGATGATATTGGGAGCATTTAATATAATAGGATACTTTCCACTTTGTGGCCATTTTGTTCATTACATTGAATATAACAGTAAAGATGTAACAATTAATGCATACTGACAAGTAAAGACTCATGTCTTAGCACTCATTCTATAACTCAAAATAACTCCTAGGTAATGCTGATACAGAAATTGTCCTTTGAAAAGATCAGACTTAAAATACACACATACAAGCATACCCCAAACCTAAAAGGAAAATTCAAAAGCTATTTATCACAGGTAGACAGGCTCCATAGAATTGGACCAAGCAAGTAGCTACATGAGCAAGCAAACAAAACAGCAAAAGGAACAGCATCAACCCTTAGTGGTAATCAGAGTTCAGAGTTTCAATAGATACAGAGGGTGCCAAATAATGTATACACTTTTTTAAGAAAGGAAAAAACTGTATTAAAATTGTAATACTCAATACATACTAATAAAAAAAAGATGAATACAAGTTACTTTGAGTACTTCTTGTAATTGCAGAAATAAAATGACTTGAATATTACAAACATAAGTATTTATAAATACAAGAATACCAATTTTTAATCACCCAGTCATTGGTTGAAAACATTTAGGTTGATTTCCCATCCTTGCTACTGTGAATAATGTTGCAGTGAACATATGAGTGCAGGTATATTTTTGATAGAATAATTTATTTTCCTTTAGGTTGATTACCATTTTTAAATTGCTAGATTGAGTCATAGATCTATTTCTTTCAGGAAATTCCAAACAGTTTTTTTTTTTTTTTGCAGTTTTTGACCAGGAGTGGGTTTGAACCCACAACCTCCAGCATATGGAGCCAGCGCCCTACTCCTTTGAGCCATAGGTGTCGCCCCAAAACAGTTTTTTATAGATCTTGTCCTAATTTATATTCTCACCAGCAGTTATAAGCATTCCCTTTTGTCTGCATCCTTGCCATCATTTATTGTTTTTTGGCTTATTAATAATGGTTGTTCTGATTGGGGTAAAATAGTATCTTTTTTGTCTTTAATTAGCATTTCTCTGATGAGTAATAATGTTGAGCTTTTTTCATGTTTGTTAGCCATTTTTGTTGTACTCTTTTGAAAAAGTCTGTTCATGTTCTTTGCCACTTTTATGAGCTTATTTGTCTATTTTAATTATTGATTTATTTGAGTTCCTTGTAGATTCTGGGTATTACGCCTTTTATGACTACATAATTTGTGAACATTTTCTCCCATTCTGTAGATTATCTATTTCCTCTGCTGATTATTTCCCTCTCTGTGTAGAAATATTTTAGTTTAATTAAATCCCATGTGCTTATTTTTGTGTTTGTTGCATTTGCATTTGGGGTCATAGTCCTAAATTCTTTGTTTAGAACAATATCCAAAAGAGTTTTCCCCTGTTATTTTTACCATAACCTTTCTATGAGTTTCAGGCTATCCATTTAAGCCTTCAATCCATGTTAAGTACATTTTTGTATATAGGGAGGTAGTCGTTCAGTTTTCTTCTTCTTCACACAGCAATTTAGTTATACAAGCAACACTTATTGAATACGGCGTCCTTTCCCCAGTGTCTTTTCTGCTCAACTTTGCCAAAGATCAGTTGGATATGTATATATATACATAAATTCATGACCAAAATACCCAAACAAAACTAAAAACAGGCACAAGCTTATAAAACTAAATATGGATCCCAGCATTAACAGCTGAACAGAGAATGTGATTTTTAAATTCTTAGCAGATGATAAAGTTGTTTAGAAACTGAACACTTACAAATTATTTAAAACCTGGAATCACTGACCAGAAATTATACAGTTGGATTATGGGAAAACAGCAGAAAGGAGTTTTGAGGAAACCTACACAGTACTAGTTGCACCCCACCCCCTTCTCAGAGGAAAGCCTGGCATTGATTAGATACTTGGCCAGACTAATACTGGCAGCAGAACCAGTAATAGTAACCTGCCTACCCAAAGAGCCTTCTACTGGATAGGCAATTTCAATTTGGGCCCTGGACATCTGTTGGATTTCATTAATGTTGGCGCCTTGGTGCTGGATTATACAGCCAATTAAATTATTTAGAATGGTGAGTTCCTGGGTGGTTTGAGTAGATGCATCTGAACTTGGCCATTAGCCTTTCATTCCGGAGAGCTGGAGTCAATCCGGTGAATCCAGTCCTGCTATGCATCAGGGCAAAGTGAGACTATTGTCTTGCCACTGGGTTCAGGTTGGCCAAATCCAGCGGAGAACTGGTGTGTTGTCCTTGCATCAAGTAGGCATTTAGAGGTGGCCCTCCAGGTCATGGGTAGCAAGAGGGTAACCTGCAGCATTGTTGCACCCATCTTGGCCACCCATGTCATCAGATTGGAGGGCTGGCTGGCCTGGGCTGGTATGGAATGGTCGTGAATCCCAGCTTTACTTCTGGGTTTTCTATTTTGTTCCACTGATCTGTGTATACTTTTATACCAGGACCATGCTGTTTTGATTACTGTACCCTTGTAGTATAATTTGAATCAGAAAATGTAATGCTGGCTCTTTATTCTTCGTGCTTCTTATTGCTTTGCATTGCTGGGATATTTTTCTGAATCCATGTAAGTTTTGGTGATGTTTTTTCTGACTCTGTTAAAAATAACCTTGGCATTTTCAAGGGAATTTCACTGAATATGTAAATGTGTGGGGTCGATAGGTTTATTATGGCAATATTTTCTATTTGTGTCATTTCTTTCATCAGTGCTTTCTAGTTTATTTTCCTTGTAGTTTTCTTGTACCTTCTTGGTTCAAAAGATCATTTCTAAGTATTTTTTACAACAATAATAAATGTGATTCAGTTCTTAATTTTGTTCTCAGCTTGTTCATTATAAATGTATAGAAATGCTACTAAGTATATGTTTATTTTGTAACCTGAGGTCTTACTGAATTCATTTTTCAACTATATGAGTCTTAGGGACTCTTTGAGGTTTTCTTATATGATCATATTATCAGCAAACAGAGATAATTTGACTTCTTCTCTAATTTATTAATTGTTCTAGCTAGAATTTTCCAAGCTTCGTTGAATATAAGTGGTTACAGTGAGCCTCTTTGTCTTGTTTCAATTCATAGGGGGAATTTTTTCAACTTTCCCCCATTCAATATGATGCCTACTGTGGGCATACCATTTATGACTTTTGTTTTTTGCTTTTGTTAAGTTTCTTCTATGCCTAGTTTGTTGAGAAATTTTATTATCAAGAAATATTTAATTTTATCAAATGCCTTTTTAGCATCTTGTGAGATGATCTTATGGCTTTTTTTTTAATTCATGTATCACATTTATTAGTTTGCATATGTTAAATCATCCTTTCATCCCTGGAATAAAATCCAGTTGATTGCAGTGCATTAACTTTCTGATGTACTTTTGGCTTCTGTTTGCCAGTCCTTTGTTGACAATTTTCACCTCTATCTTTATCAGGGATATTCTTCTGTATTGTCATTTTATTTTGGTGGTGGTGTTTGTTCATTGTCATTGGTATCAGGGTGATACTGTCTTCATAGAAAGTGTTAGGGAGAATTTCTTTGATATTTTAGAACAGTGTCAACCTTCTGGATATTCTTATTGGTATCATATTTTCTTTGTAGTTTTGGTAGAATCTGGCTGTGAATTTCTCTCTACCTGAGTTTCATGTGATGGTGTTGTTAGAAGATTAAAAAAGCATGTTTTAGATGGATAATAGAAAAGTCATTTAACTTATTTAATACAAATTGTTACATCTGAAATGCAAAATACAATAAACAGATGAATACAAAGAGGCTAGAAAGTTGATGGAATCTGTCAAGCATATTGACATATAAATAACAGCATAATCAGAAGGAGAAGAGAAAAAGGAATTAAAAGTCTAAAATAACAGAAAATAACTTCTGAAGTTTAAGGACAAACAAATATACAATTTGAAGAAGTTGAATAAAATATAAATAGAATATTGAGAAATTAATTCACAGTTAAACACACCATAATTAAACTGTTGAAAATCACAAACAAAATAAAATTTTATATAAAGCAAGAGAAAAGTGGCGGATTTAGCAAAGGAACACAGCAATAGGTTTGACATCTGATTTCTTCTTTTAAAAGATAAAGTTAAAAACATAAGGTAAGACATTTGAAATGTGACTGGATTAAATATTGCACTCATAAGGCAAGGAAAGCATACACTAAATAGAAAAACAGAACTAAGAGCCGAGTTGTGAGATGTATAAAACACACAGTTTAAAGTACAAAAATCAATTGAGTAAAAGGAGAGAAAAGCTACTCTATACAAATAAAAAATAGGAGAACCGGCATTGCTGTATACTATTATCAAAAATAAAAGAGATTTAAGAAGAAAGATTATTAGAGATAAACATGACACTTTATGATGACAAAATGATAAACTCATGAGGAATTTATAGCATTTATAAATCTTTACTCAATTGACAACAAAGGTCACAGAATTCATAAAGCAATAACTAAAAGATTTGAGGAAAGAAATAGATAATTTAGCACAGCGCCTGTGGCTCAAAGGAGTAGGATGGCAGCCCCATATGCCAGAGGTGGTGGATTTAAACCCAACCCCAGCCAAAAACTTCAAAAAAAAAATAGATAATTTAGCAATGATGAAGACTTCAATATTTTCTCTCCATAGTGGAATAACTGCATAGAAAATCACAAAAAATATAGGAAACTTGAAAATCATGTCTGTTCTTAGTGAGATTGAAATCTTCTCTTCATGCATTTGTTGAAATTAAATCCATTTGGAATCTACAGATAAAGTATTATTTTCAAGATTAAAGTTTTGCTTTTGGTTTTCTTTCTTTTTTTTCCCCCTCATTTTTTATTCCTAGCATACTTAAATAATTGTATAAACAAGTCACCTTCTGACTATTCTGAAAAAATACTTAAATTAGTCAAATAATTAAATTCGCCTGGGTGGGCAAATATACTACTTTTAAAGTGTAGATTTATAATGTTTAGACACACTGACCCCCAAAACATAGATTTATATCCTTCTTTGATCCTTCTCCCATTTATTCTTTTATCAAAAATATGTTCTCCATGTAAGAAGTTGCTTACTTTCAAAGATTGTTCATTAGAAAATAAATATAGATATAGATATAGATGTAGATAAACAGATTGATACATATTCATATAAAAAATAATCTTTCTTTTTTGGAAGATTATTCATGCCTAATAAAATTCATCATTAGGAAAATTATTATAAATTTGCTAATCTAAATGTAGTTAGAGTTGTTATGAATGTTAGCGGTATCCTATGTCTTATAACGAGATACAGTTTTGGTTTTCTTTTCCATTTGGTGACTAATGCTAATAATTCACTTATTTTTAATTTGTACAGTTTTTCCCAATTGGCTTTGACAGTTTTACTTACTAATTAGGAATTAATGTAAGGTATGTAGGGAATTAACAAGGACTTTCATAATGCTGATGAATACTATTTACTAGGGAGTTAGTTAATATCATTCTAGTCACAGTGTGGAAACATGCAATCTGCATAATGCACAGTTTGCCCTCATGTAAACACATTTCTGATATTTGTTTTCATGTTTTTCCTTAAAACACAGTGAATTTGTGTTACAAATTTGCTTTATTTCAAATTTAACACAATAGCACCCTTCAGAAATAAAAATTGTGTCAGTGAACATCAATGTTTGGGTATTTCTTTGAATGGCAAAGTATCTAGGATTTGATCAAGATTTGTCAATTTCAGTATACCTTTTAAATGCCACTTTATGACTTGTACTACATATTGTCAGCACAAATAGCCTATTATGTTTAAATGTGTGTCTTATAATTAGTGATTGTTTTAGCATGAACATGATTTTCTTCTACATTTACATAATTTGATTCTTCTTGAAATGGAACCTCAGACCTCTTTGTTTTACAATTAGGAGATATGAAAAGTGTTTACATTTTAATACAATCTCTGGATGCTATGAGTAAAATTATTTGATAGTGATATACTAAGCCTTGGAAAAAATTCAATTTTAGTATTTGCACTGTATTTTCTCTGTATACATTTATAAATGTTCACAAATTTATAATATAATATAGTTTTATTTTTATAATGATGCTTTGGGACATAAAATATCATCTATCTTAGCAAAAAGAAATGTATATTTATTATATTATTTATTATGGTCCTAATTGTTTCCAAGCAAAAAATAAAGCATGAAAGCATGTCTTGTATGACTTGGATTGTTTTGATGGTGTTATCTTATTGATATCTAACAATTTAAATTTGTATCAGCTTACATATGTAGAGGATGCCAAGGAATGTATACACATTTTAAGAAAGGTAAAAGCCGTATTAAAATTGTAACACTCAGTGAATACTAATAACAAAAGTTGACTACACGTCTTGTTGAGCACCTCTTGTAATTGCAGATGTCAAACATGACTTGAACATTACAAATGTAATATAGTTTTTTCCTTTCTTAAAATGTGTAGACATCTTTTGCCACTCTCTGTATTTATAAATATTTAGGAATATCACTTTTTGCATGTCTATGCATGTGTTTCTGTGCATGTGTAGGTATGTTGTCTGCAAAATTTTAATTATCTATGGTCCTGTGTCTTTGAAACTACTCAGGAAACTTTACTAATCTACCATATAAATAATAATTAAAGTAAATATTAAAAACCTTTTGAGGGAATCTAAAGGCTTTGCAAACCCTTAAAGGAAAGGCAGATTCTATTGACAATTATGCCAAGTAGAATAATAATAAGGAAAAAACTGAAACTACCTTTCTTCTTGTATCCATTTAGAGGGATGCACACTATTATTAATAGCAGCCAGTATCATATTATCTTGAGAATGAGGTCTGATGTTATACACAGTGACTCCAAGGCTGTACTTCAAACCAGGTTATTGAGATTGCATAGTAAATGCCACGATGTATATGCCTTTGGTATTTGGATTTTTTTTTCAGACTGAATACAAACTTTGAAAAACACACAACAAAAAAATGAAATAATACTGTGAGATAACACTGGAAATCCCAGTATAAATATCATTGGCCAAGAAAATGTAGAGTATATGAGATATCAACAAACCCACTAAAAATATTTTCTTCTAAGAAAAATCAAGAGTTTTTATTCCAGTAAACAGTTTGCAAACCAGAGAAACACAGCATTCAGTACATGTGTGTTCCCCGAAAACAAAACAAAGGGAGGATTGTCTTTTATACCTGCCGGAGAAAGTGTCTACCCAAGTTTTTACTTTGGTCTGCTCACACAGAAGAAGTTCTGAGTGGTTGATGTTTGCTGAGTTCTGATTGTTTGATGCAGGTCATAGTCTATTGACTATTCGGGAAACACAAACAGGGACAAGTAGTTATGAAATTCCCTAAATTAAAGGAGCGAAGTTTTCTGAGAATGCAGAATACCTAGATTACCTGTGTGACCTCTACTCAAGAAACGTTGGGTTAACTCTCTTGGGAATTTATGCTGAGTTAGACACTCAGGATCTATTTGAAAGACTGGCTTTTTCAGAGTTCACAGAGAAAATATTTAAATCTAATAAAAAAACAAAGCAGGCCAGTATCTTAGGGTGACCATACTTCTAGTGTTAATTTGTTGACTTTACATAATTAGTAAAAGAGTTTCTTTCACTTTCAAATGTGTGTTAGTTTGAAAGATAGATACTGTGCCTAGGTGCGGTGGCTCATGCCTGTAATCCTAGCACTTTTGGGGGCCAAGGTGGGAGAATAGCATGAGCTCAGGAGTTGGAGACCAGACTGAACAAGAAAGAGAACCCCTTTTACTAAAAATAGTGGGGGAAAGCTGGGAAAATTATTTGGGCCATTGTGGCAGGCACCTGTTGCTACTCCAGAGGCTGAGCAGGTGGTTGCCAGGAATCTGAGGTTGCAGCCAGATATGCTGACTCTATGGAACTCTGGAGTGGGCAACAGAGAGAGAGTGTTAAAAAGTAAGAGAGAAAGAAGGAGCGGGGGGATGGAAAAGAAAGAAAGATTTTCAACTTCCCCAAATGCCTTTTATTGACATTTTCAGGATACACCACACGGAAGTGAGATTTACTATCTACCGTATCTACTGTACAAGTTGTTACTAAACATTTATTTCAGATATAGATTTCAATTTTGTATATTGATTTAGGGAGTGGTTTTCAGTTTAAGATTATACAAATTTTCTTCTTTCTTGAAGGGTTTATATGAAAGGAAAGACAAGGGTTGGAAATAAATAATCAGTGGAAACTACTGTTGGTTAGAGATAAATGAAGGAGAAAGAAAAATCATTGTAATATTAGATTGTGTAAATAACCTAACAGACAGGAAAGCCATAAGTGGTTATACCGATTTCCAAATAATGTTTAAGGCATTACTAGAAATTTTTCTGTATTGTGCAGAGTATAGTTAAGGTTGTTAAGGAAATAAAAAACTCCAGTGCATGTACATTTCTTCAGGGACTTGGTAATAAACATTATTTTTTCAGAAATGTGGTTAATAAAGAAAATGATACATTGGTAGAAAGCTAGATGGAATTAAAAATTGAATGATGGGGAGTAAAAGACATTTGTACTTATTGATAGCCTATGAAAAGGAAGGAATTAAGAAAATCATATGCAAAGATTGCTTTCAAACACAAGGAGAGCTCTATCCTCCTGAGAAACAAGAAAAGGATAGCTGGACAGGCATTATTATATAAATTGTAACATAGTGGATTATGGGAGAACATATTGGTATATTCTTGAAAATAAGGAAGTTAGGCATTCCGTTTTTATGAAAAGATATAAAATTAAGGAAATAGTAGCAAAAAGTAGTAATATTTGTTCTAGGGTTTGAAAAGAAACTGACAATAGACAACAAGGAAACCAAATAGTGGGTGGATTGTAGGAGTATTTTATGCTGTTTTAGACAATTACAATAAATGTTAGCGGATCTTCAAAGTTGATTATTCTCTGAAGAAATTATTTTTCTTTGATTAATCAATAGAATCTCATGACCATGATGCAGTATGTGCAGAATTTTTAATGTCCACTTATGGACATTAAATTTTATATAAGGCCAGTATCCACAAACTTCAAAGGCAATAAGCTACAAAGCTATAAAAGGACTAATACTTGGGGGACATAAAGATTGTGTTCAATTGCACACAACTTTATGTACACCCCGAATATTTAATTTTTCTTTTTTTGTTGTTCTTAAATAGTACTATACTGTAATTTGCAGATGATTAATACTGGTATTAATCATATGCATTAAAATCTGAGAAATAAGTAAAAATTATTTTAAAAATAATTTACTGTTAGAATTTAACATATTATATCCAATTCAAAGTACATATTCCTTTAAACACAGCTTCTCAATATGAAAAGCTTTTTATTTTCCTGCTGTCATTTTGTGTGAGGAGGAAAGATGCATTCTTTTAAGAGCAATCCTTTTTTTCTGCCCATTTCATGCTCCACATCCAAAGTCTCAGCCTGTGGATTACAACAATTTTCCCCTCCCTGAGAATGTGTTTTCTGGTAATGCAGAAAAAGAAATGAAAATGAAATAAAATGTCCAGCTGTTTTAAACCAAAGAGGAACTATTTGCTTTCACTCAAAATGTATGTGTTGTCCTTAAGTGAAGATTAGGGCAATTAATTTTGGTTGTTTCCTTTACTTAAAAAAATCAATCAGGCAGGGATGATATCATCAGGTACATCAAAGGTTTTAAAGAACACACAGTAAACAAGACTTAATTATTGCACTCACACACAGGGGGTGCACTCCAGGAGTCTAAACTAGAAGGCAGATTAATTTTCTTCCTCTCATTTTTCTTTCCCTGTAGCAATTGCTATGGCAACAAAGTCAAATTTTATATAAGGCCAGTATCTACAAACTTTGAAGGCAAACAGCTGATACACTGCAGTTTTTAGCATGAAAGAAATAATAGCCACCCAGATGAAGTGTAGAAGCATCAGTTCCACAAAAGGTCCTGTTTAATGTCTTTTAAAAACATATCTCATTGTTTTAAAAAGAGGGTACCTTGGAAAGATCATCTGTGTCATGTGCATCATGCAAGTCGTGACTAATGATAGTCTTTGGTCTATACCACACAGTACCATAAAAACATCCTCAATGGAGTTACTATGATTTAATATATAGGATTATATTTCTAAGGAATTCTTCACTTATACAGAGTCTACTCTAGCAAAAATAAAGTAATTAAAACCGTATGTTTTATTATATGAAGATGTTTTGGCCTTTTGTTTTTTTATGTATGAAATATATAAAATTCATTGTAGGAAGAGTGTCTGGTATATAATTCATTTTATGTGATGCAAAATTGTATATCCAAATAATAGACTACATAATGCCATATAATAGAAGTTCCCTAATTATAGTGTTTGTAGAGCTAAACATTAATATCATTATCATTTTAATCTAATACAATATGCTTTTATTCTCTTACATAATAATTTTAACATTAAATATACAGGTTGTACCTGGATGGATTTGGAGAACATTCTCCTAATTCAAGTATCTCAACAATGGGAAAACAATCATCCTATGCACTCAACACTATGTTCAAAATAGTAGATCAAAAACTACAGGCCCAGGTGAGAGAAAAAACACAATTAAATTCAAGAAAGAAGTTCAGTAAGTTCTCATCTGGTATTTGTTAATAACTTGTGTAAATTACGGCCTCTCACAATCTCCTTTTCCTCTAAGGGCCAGCTATAGAGAAAGATGTCATAGGTGCCATATTTGCAAAGTGTCCTCCGAGGACAGTAACAGCCTGGAAGTTGAAAGAATGAAAATCTAGGGCGGCACCTGTGGCTCAGTGAATAGGGCACAGGTGCCATATACTGAGGGTGGCATGTTCAAACCCGGCCCTGGCCAAAGTGCAATGAAAAAATAGCTGGGCATTGTGGTAGGCGCCTGCAGGCTTGCTACTTGGAAAGCTGAGGCAAGAGAATCACCTAAGTCCAAGAGTTGGAGGTTGCTGTGAGCTGTGACACCACGACCCCAACAAAGTGAGACTCTGTCTCTAAAAAAAAAAAAAAAGAAAGAAAGAAAGAATAAAAATCTCAGAACAATACAAAAGCCTGAAAATTTTTAAACTTTTTAAAGACCTTATTTCTAAATCTTTTAGTAACATGTACCCTTATATACTACTTCTTTTACTTGTTTAATGTGGTTTGAGTTAGGCTTTTTATTATTTAAAATGCAGAATTCTCAATGATATACTGCTCTTCTAAAATAACGCATGATGTAGTTAATTTTCCATTTTAAACTTAAATAAAAATCTTAGAGCATTTGTATACCATATGTCATCATGACATGCTATACAGAAAATAAACCAAGGATACATAGAAGTAAAATCTAGAGTTATTTATTCCTAAATTGCTTCTAAGAGTGAGTGCCTTTAGATCCAACAATGTGAGGTTATTTTCTTTAAGCAAAACTAGTCACAAAATGCTTTACTCATTTCAAAAAGTTCAAAAAGTTATTGCCACTAAGCAATTCTACTGCTAGCAAGAGTATCAATAGATTTAAATTTATTTATAAAATCAACTCACATTCAACAAAAATACATCTGGCAAATGCCAAAATACCCACCTTTTTAATCTTGCCACTTTCAGAGAAACACACTATTGATAATCTGGCACAAAATTAACTGGTTAAAAATGCATGTATTCATTTATTTTAATATTAAAGCCTATTATATGCGGGCAATTTTAGGGATTGTGGCTAGAGCTGTTACTAAAATAGATTTTGTGTTTCATGTATTATTAGAACTCACTGGCCACTAATCATTCAGATATTTAAAAATCAACAACACTGTATGTCATTATATAATGTCATAGTGCTCTGAATAGAGTGACTATTAACAAGAAGGAACATAATTAGCTGCTTCTCTAAAAGATGGGAGTCAAGGGTCTTTTCTGAAGATAGCCATTAGGCAGATATTTGCGTGATGAACAGCAGCTAGAGAGTCGGAGTGTAGGTGTGGAAAAAGTATAACAAGCAGAGACCAACATGGTGAGGACACTTAGCTTAACAAAGAGAAAACAAGAGCTTCCTTTAATCAGGAAAAATGAAAGGAGGTAATTAAAGAAAGAGCCTAATAAGTAGTAACCAGAGAGTTGCACAAAAGGAGAGCTGAGAAGCCAGAAGGAGGCAGATCATAAAAAGAATCATAGCATCTTTAATTGTTTTAGCATTTTATTATAAATTCCTTGCAAATTTATTGAAAAATTTAAACAATGGACTGCTGATATCCATGTAAAACATTAAGACATTTAGCAGTGTGTTGTGTGAAAAACAGATTTAAACAGATTAGGAGATAAAGCAAAAACAAAACAAGACAAAAACCTGTTAGAAGACTTCTGTAGAGTAGAGTGGTACACAAGAGCTGTAGCTCGTCAGGACTAAAACATGTACTGTTTAAGGAATAGAAATGAAGTGTGTGTATGCCCAAGGACATGTGGTGCCTTGCTCTATGTCAGAAGAAAGATAGATGCCAAAATGGAATTACTGTTTCTGCACTGTAATGTTGGGTAATAGGTAGTAATCCGTTTTGAAATAGAGAAGAGAGAAGTTCATAAAGGGAATGTAGAATGAGAAGTGTGAGATGATACGTTGTATTTTAATAATTAAGGGAAACTTCAGCCCCATGACCTCTTTTAGATGTCAAAATAGCTAATTAATTTAATATAACGGTATAGAATTTAGAAGACAGATCTACGTTGAAACATGAATTTGGAAATTAATAGCCTTTAGGTTACTTAGGTAATAAAATTATATTATCAATTTACATTATAATTAATATTTTTCTATCTCAATTAAGATAGAGTAAAAATGACTTTATCATATAATACGGTTTTACAAATTTTCATATATATTCACGTAAACACCAACATAATCAAGTTTAGAGGAGTTTGATAAACTCCAAAGGCAGCCTTTTGTTATTTGTTTGCAGTAACTCCTAATTCTGGACTGGTACTGTCTGATCTCTTCTTGGTCATTATAGTTCTGTCTTTTGAGAGAGTCATGTAAATGGTATCAAATAATAAGCACCCTATGAAACTGACTTATTTTACTTAGACTTTTAAGATTCATGCAAATTGGTGTGTGTATCAGTAGGACATGCTGTTAGCAAATGGTACACCAATAACTAAAAATACCTCTTTTATACTTTTTTACACTTATAATAGTGTTATTCTATTGTGTGAATGCATTGCAGTTTGTTATACATTCAGATATTTGGGTTGCTTTCAATTTTATAATAGAACTTCTGGAAAACATTTGTGTAAATACAAATCTACACTTCTCTAGGGCCAATTACACAAGTGATATTGCTGAGTCATGATATGTATATGGATAACTTTATTTAAAACATTGCAAAATTATATTCCAGAGTGGCTGTATCATCCAGGAGCAATGTCTGTGAGTCACATTTACTTTGCATACTCACTAACCGTTGATACTATCATACTTCTTATTCCTAAACTATCATAATAACTATGTAGTAGAATCTCACAGTAAATTTACTTCCCTACTGGGGAAATTTGTTTATTTGCCTTCTAAATATTGCTGTATTCTCTTTGCCTTTATTTGTCTCCCCCATAAATGCACACCTTCCTTGGTTGAAGTCTGTTGGCATCTATTGCCTCCACTCTTTTTCCCATTGGATTGATTATTATTCACCATTGAATTTTGAGTCACATTTGTTTTTTCTACATGCAAGTCCTTCATCACATCAATGAAAATAATGTCTTCCAGTCTATACCTTGTCTCTTTGTTCTCTGAATAAATTCTTCAGAGGAAAAAACGTTTTTAATTTTTGATAATTTCTAATTTAAAATGTCTTCATGATTTGTATATACTGGTGGTGTCATGACTGTGAACTCTTTGCCAAATCCCAGATCATGGAAATTTTTCCTGTGTTTTCTTCTAAAACTTTTATATTTTAAGTTTTACGTCTGTAGCTACTATTTATTTATAAAATGTCTGATAAAATTATCTTATTAAAGTTTAAATGTGTGCATATCAATATTCATTTGTATCAGCATCAATTATTGTGAAAATGGCTCCCTCAATAGTATTTTTCTTTTAGATCTTTGTAGAAATCAATTGATCATCTTTGTATGGGATTCAACATTGCCTATTTTTTTTTTATTGATCTGTGCTTCGCTTGCTTCACCAGTAGCCTGATCTCTTGATTGCTGTGGCATTATGTTACATTATAAATTCAAGAAATTATAAATTCCTAAATTTAAAAACTGTTTTACTATTTTAGTATTTCTACTTTTTGTATTAATTTTCAATTCAGCTTGTTTATACCTACAAAGTAATCCTACTAGAATTTTGGCTGGTATTGTGTTTAACTCTGTTGACAAATCTGGAAGAATTAATGTTAAATATTTGAATCAATAAATTCAAACTCTCTCTCTACACAAATTTAGCTCCTTTTTTATTAACGTTGAACTTTTTAAACTTTTAGGCTTGTCCAAATAGTATTTTTATGTTCGATTCCAACTGGTCATTTCTATTATATAGAAAGAAGATTAATATTTTTGTGTTGAATTTGTTTTCTGTAAACTTAACTTACTAATTAATTCTGGAAGTTTCCTTGTGTATTTCTTAATTTTCTTTGTAGATAATAGTGTTGTCTATAAGTAGGGATAGTTTTTTCTTCCTTTCTAATTTTTGTGTCCTTTAGTTATTTCGATTCTTTTCCTTTCTTTTATATGAGCTTGAATTTTGAGAGTAACAGTGAACAGTACTGATGTGAGGAATTGTTCCATTTAATCCAAATAATCAAATACATTTGCATGCACAATATTCATAGAATATTTTATTACGCTTTTAATTCTTGTAATAGCTATGATATTCTCACTATCATCATTGATATTGGTTCTATTTCTTTTCTTTCCAATCAGTCTTGCTAGAAGTTTATTCAAGAATCAGCATTTAATCTCATTTTTTATTGCTTTCTATTTTTAATCTTTTTTAGTGTCTATTTTTATTGTTGTCTTTCCTTGATTTTCTCTTTTCTTTAGCATTTCTAAGTAAACATAATATCATTCACATGAGACCTTTTATCTTCTCTTTTATAATCACTCAGTGGTATATATTTTCTCTAGAACAGTGTTTTAGCAGCATTCAGTACCATTTGATATGTTATATTTTTTATTTTTATTCAATTCAAAATATTTTCTAATTTGCCTTAAAAATATTTCTTTTTGAACTATTACTCAGAAGTGTATTGTTTCACTCCAAGTGTTTAGATCTATTTTTTAATTTATGTATAGGTTTGTGTCTCTCACCAAACATGTTGTGTTAGCTATAATTTTCTTTGCTTTCATTTTTTTTCTGCCTTATACTTCTTCCTCCTTTCCCCTTTGGGTTGTATAAATACTAAACTTAGCTTTTTATAACTTCCCCACATCACACTGACTTCTATTTATTTTTCAAACCATTCTCTTTACATATCTAAATAATGTTTTCTTTTGAATATCTTTAATACCATTAAAGCTTTTGTCTTATCTCAATATTATTTGCATAAATCTTGTTAGATATGTTCATAGATTGTTTTCATTTCAAAATTTTCCATTGGCTGAGATATTTTTAACTCTTCATTCCTTTCCAGGACTTCCTCCATTATTGAAACTTTTTTTTAATTTTTTTTAACATTTTTATTAATATCTATTTTAAAGTCTTTTTAGAGAATTCTGACATTAGTGTCATCTTGTCATTGACATCTGTTGATTGTCTCTTCTGATGTCTATAGTGATATTTCTGGTTCTTCTTTTGGTGAGTATTTTTATTTGTACCATGGACTTTGAGAATATGATGATGTGAGACACTGATTCTTGTTTAATTTATATAGAAAATGACAATGATATTTTTCTAGCTGGCAATCCATAAGGTTGAATTTCACTGGCACATTTTGCCCAGACTTCTTTCCATTTTGCTTAATGTTAAATTTTCAAAGTCTTTGAAGCGTTATTTTAACCTATTTCACATATGCCCTAGCCAGTAGCACCTTTGGAAACTGAGCAGTCGGCTATTTCTTAGTTTAGTATTTAAAATATTTTTGTGCTTATTCCCCTTTAGGTCCTTTAGCCGGAAATTTGGGGCTCTAACCACCCTTCTCCCCCAAAATACAATTTTCTTTATTGGAGTTCATTTTGAAGCAAATGGCAGGAAGTCACAGAGAGAAAAACATCAGGGAGATTTGCCCTGATTTTTGGCAATACAACCATTTGAATCTAGGAGAAATTTCCCTCTTACTCAAAGCTTTAGGTTTACTGGTCCTTACTGATGCTGTTGCCATTGTCTGAAGAATCTCTCCTTTACCTTGAACCTGACGTAGAGTCCTCTGGTGGCTCCCCCTCTGACTGTGCTAATATTCAATTCTTGAGATCATATTAAGAACTACCTGAGGCTGGGGCAAGGTGGGAAGGGGGCAGGAATTCACTATTAGTCAATGTTACTTCAAATTCTGATTGTGTCGATCTGCTTGCTACTATTCATTTATTTTTCAGTATCCTCCCATATCTCCCCCTTGTCCTCTATCTGGGTTTTATATCAGCATTAACTGGGGGCAGGGAACAAGTGTCCTGTACTTACCTGATCGTGGTTTCTGAACTCGGAATCTGCCTAATTACAGTTTTCCTATGTCACTAAGCATACTAGTTTGATATGAGAGTCTTTGCAGCAGAGATTAAAACAAATCAACCTTAATTACAAATATGCAAAACCACATACATTTATTTTACCTAATACAAAGTTCTAATGATAACTGACTACTTGTTTGTGAGAGCATTTGGACTTAATGGGGGATCTGAACAATGCAGTTCCAGATTCACTCAGGTATGTGCTAATGTCATCAATGGAATTATTTGAAAATGAGTTTTTAATAGCAGCTATTTTTAATCCTGAATAAATGTTCTATCTAAAGATTCTGTCTGAATATAATTCTCCAATAAATTCTGATCTTAACTTCATGAGGTTCATCGAAAACACAGCTGCTTCGGCCAAGAATGTAGGCTCAGAATGCCGCTGTAAGGTTCAAGCTATGCAAAACACAGTAGTAATTGTAGGACGAAAGGCTTCTACAATGTATGAACAGCTAGAACTCACCAATGTCAAAATCTAAAACTTAAAAATGAATTGTATTTAAATACCATACTAATAATATGTTTTATAAAGAAATGATGAGGGCTATGTTTGTCATATTATAACCACATCCCTAAGGCACTAAGAGATCCTAAACTTAACTAAGTATCTACAATTCCCAAGAGAAGCTATTATCTTATGACAACTATGCACTAGATTTACTTTACTTCTCTATTAAATGTCTGTATTGTGATAGAAAATGTAGCATAATTTTTTAGAAGATAAAATCAGTTTGACAGCAGCCCCAGTTGGTTGCACATAAAATAATCTAACTTGTGAAATATTTTCTAGCCAACAAGGGTACCTCTTTTAACTTCTCCCATTTATAAGTCAGCAACACTTTGGAGACTTTAGAAACTTGCCACTGAGCTTAAGTCATGGGGCTTTGTGAACTATCAACCCATAGTTGACAAGATACTAACATTATTGCTTTATAATATGAATCATTTCACAGGATTTTATAGGACAATGTAAAACTAGACTAAGCAAAGCACCAATTAGTGTTTGTCTTTGAAGAATAAAATAAGCCTTTAGTCCTAAAGGTCACACAATTTTGTTTTCATAGTAATATTCTTTAAAGTTTTTTTTTTTTCATTATTTTTGGATTATGTGAGAATTCCTATTTCTAAATTCTAATTTATTTTACAAAGTTTGATGGGTTGTGTATTTGGTTTAGGAAAACTAAAACGGCTTTAGGTGTTTCAAACTACCAGGGATGTAATATAGGGAATTACAGTCTTAAGATAATGTCAGAAATGTTGGGGTAAGAAGGTCAAGGAATCTATAACTACTGTTCTAGTAATCAGGAAGTGCAGATATTACCAGCAGCCACTGTGAATAAGCTGAGCTGCCTGCAGTATCCAGCTGGGGGATTTGAAGAAGATGCCCATAAGCTACTAGTAAAACCTCACATCTGTCATCTGTCAAAGCCAATGTGCTTACTCACCCCTGCTGCAGGGGCAAACCTGGCTGCTATTTCACTTTCCAAATCTTTACACAAGGGCCTTTTAATGGAAGAATTTAAACTGGAAACTTTTAAACAAGAGTGTTTTCAGCCCTGGTAGTGTAGTCACAAGCTTATAAAGGAAGGAATTGTGATGTTTACCAACAGTCAAGAACCCTCCCCTTAGCATTCAGAACTACCCTTCTGCTTCTAATTAAACTTAAAATAAAATTAATACAACATCATACCTTTACTTATTGTACTAGTTCCCAAAGGCTACCAAAACAAATATTGGGAATAACAAAGCAC
Source organism: Arctocebus calabarensis (assembly GCA_963573935.1). Taxonomy (NCBI): domain Eukaryota; kingdom Metazoa; phylum Chordata; class Mammalia; order Primates; family Lorisidae; genus Arctocebus; species Arctocebus calabarensis. The sequence goes on from CAUYON010096817.1 coordinate 33,117, forward strand.
ACACACTGGGAGGCTTAATAAACAGAAATGTATTGTCTCACAATTCTGGAGGATAACATAACTTCGAGATCATATTTGGCTCCTTCTGACAGTTGTGAAGGAGAATTTTTCCATGCCTCTCTTCTATGGTCATTATAAAAATAAAACTTTCACTAAGGTAAGAGAAGGAAAGGCTTCAAAGCACTTTGGCAAAGGATGCACATCTTTGTCCAATATACAGAGGGTGCCAAAAAATGTATACAAATTATAAGAAAGGAAAATTCTTAACTAAAATTGTAATATTCAATTGACTTCTTCAATGATAAGAGATACAAGATAACAGATGTTATTGGTATATATTGAATATTATAATTTTAATACAGTTTTTAATACAGTTTCCTTTCTTAAAATGTGTGTATGTATGTATTTTTTGGCACCCTTTGTACATCATCTTTTTCAGTGACAAGAAATGATCCATGATAAAAGCCATCTCCTATAATGTACCTGCCACCTATGTGACTGCTCAATTGAGAAATGGTGCCATTTGCACCCTGAGCATTAATCTCTGCTTTTGTATATTGGAGACACTTCAGTCTTTCTGAGGCAAAATTCATGTAGTTGAATCTATACAAATATCTCCATTCTTTTATTTTGTTTACGAGCTTATCAAATATACTCTAGATTAACTGAGTAAGCTGCTGACTAACTTTCACATGAAAAACTCATCATTCCCACTCGATCATTGCAGGCTATATCAGAGAAATGCACATCAGACTCACACAGGGATGCCAGTTCATCCTTGTTAGATTAGCTATTATATATGAAAAATACAGCAAGAATTGGCCAGAAATCCTTGTACACTCTTAGTGGCAATGTAAATTGGCACAGCCTTTATGGAAAACAGTATAAGGCTTCCTCAAAAAATTGAAAATAAAACTACTACATTAGCTAGCAATTCCAATATTGGATAAAGGAAATAAAATCACTATTTTGAAGACATAGCTGCAACCCTGTGTTTGTGGAAAGATTATTCACAACAGCTAAAATGTAAAAACAATCTATGTATGCATCAGTACATAAATAGATACAGAAAATATGCCACACCTACACAATAGAATTTCATTCAGTCATAAAGGAAGGAAATGCTGCAGTTTGCATAACATTGATGATCCCAAAGGATATTAAACCAAGTGAAATAAGGGACACACAAAGACAAAAACTGTATAATCTCACTATACATAGAGTCTAAACAAGTTGAGCTGAAAGAAGCAGAGTCATTGCCAAGGGCTAGGAATTAGCAGAAGCAGAAAAATTTTGGTTAAAGGGTATGAACTATAGTTATAAAATAAATAACTTCTGTGGATCTAATATATGCATACGCTATGCTAACTCTAATTAATATTGTATTGCATACTTGAAAATTGCTAAAAGAGCAGAACTTATTTGTTTCAACATGTACATATACACACATAGACACACCTACAGTTACCATGGGGGGAAAAGGATATATTAACTTGATTGTGATAATCATTTGACAATGCATATGTCTATCAAGTCATCAATTGTACATCTTAAAATATATATAATTTATTAGCAAATTATATTGCGACAAAACTGGAAAAATAAAGTTAAAATTCATTAAAAATAAAATTTTATTTCTTGCAAATAGTTTTCCTCTTTCATATTTACATGGATGGAGCTGGAACAAGTTCTCCTTAGCAAAGTATCTCTAGAATGGAAGAAAAAGTATCCAATGTATACACCCCTAATATGAAGCAAATTTATATCTTTCAAGTGAAGGCTACAACCCAATTATTGCACAAGAAGACAGGGAATGGGGAGAGGGAGGGCAGGAGAGGGAGAGGGTGGGGGGAGAGAGGATAAAGGGTGAGATCACACTTGTGGTGCACATTTGAAGGGTCGGGAGAAAACTTCTAAATACAGATCAAAAATGTTTTCACATAGTAAATGAGAAAATCTCACGAATGTTATGTCAATCAGGTTGATAAAAATATCTCAGATTGTATGTGAAGCCCGCACACTGTACCCCATGATTGAATTATTGTACACAGCTATGATTCAATAAAAAAAGGAAAAAAATAAAAATAAATAAAAATAAAATTTTAAATATCTTTCAGTGATGCAAAAACTTTTGCTAAGATTTTATAGGGCAAAGCAAAAAATATCCTGGAGATTATTATTTCAAGTGTCTCATTATGATCTGAGACACATTTCTCTAAGGTTTCTCTTAAATTCTATACAGAATTTTGGAAATAATACCAATATTACATAATTTATAATAAACACAAAAATAAATTAAATGAGACATAAGCTAAATACAATAATTGCTTGTGATAGACCTTTACTTCATACCTTTACTTATTGTACTAGTTCCCGAAGGCTACTAAAACAAATATTGGGTATAACAAATTAGTATACTGTTGTTCTTACACCCAAGAATAAATTTGCAGCGATAGAAATGCACTTAGAAAATATTATTGAATTATTTTATTATTTTGTTTTCTTATATCATTTTTACAAACCTCACTTCTTTTAGAGCTAACATTGTTGAAAACAAGTACACATAGCTATGATTTTTACAAAAATATGTGATTGACATGACTCTGATTATTACAACAACAACAAAAAAAGCAGTTGGGAAATTATATTCCAAATTAATCTACCTGGACTAATTAGTGAAGAAAAACATACTATTTGAAAAACATTGTCAACAGAAATTAAAGACTGAACATGAAAAGTTTTGACTGGAATCTTAAAAAAATATAGAAATAGGGCCCTTGAGTACAGAATTGTAGAATAATCAAGGTCAAATTAAATTCAGAGCTAAATACAGAAATAATATTGAGATATTATTAGCTCTGTTCACAGACCAAATAACATGGCCTTAATGATCCACTCAGCTTCATTAAATTTTATAAAGGTTTCTTTCTGACTATAGGCCATGACCTCCCCTTTTCTTAGAGCATTTACTTTAGAAAACTTGCAGTTGTAAATTCTTTCTCTGGATCTTGGAAATTCAAATCTTTTACAAGCCAGGAATGTCTCAAGGATCTAAGGGCCATACTTTTGAAATATAGTCATTGAAAAATAGTAATTCTATCTTCCAGTCTCTGTGAGAAGGCAGGAAACTAACTTCCAAACCAACACTTAGTGAACACATATGGTCTAATCCCTTCAACTTGCTGCAATACTTTTCTTCTAGTTCACCAGAGTGTTTGACATTTTTCCCTCCTTTATTTCAATAGAGTTTAATAAGATCTCTCTCCCTAATTGCTGTAGTCTGGTAAAAGTTTTTTCCTTTAATTTCCTATTTAACTTACTCAGTCTTAATTTTATTATACATTTACTACTTGTTCAACATAAACTTGAAAGTTAGTGTAAATGAAATGGTTACATGTATTTGTCTTTAAGATATGTACTGAATCTTGATTTGACAACCTGAAAAGTTGATATAATAGGTTGGTGGATTGATAAGTAGATGAGAGAGATATTGAGGTAGGGGAAAGGAGCAGAAGTGGACTCTGCCCCAGTAACTCTGTGCAGGCATTATCCAGGCAGGCCGTGAGAAGTATGAAGCTACTAATTACAACCCCCACTGCAGCAGAGATTCCTTTTACCTAAATGCCTGCAGAGGATGCATTTTGAACCTACTTAGTAACCTCATAACTTCCTTGACTGTCTGTTGTCTTTGAGGATGGGGGCGTGGGGGGAGGGTATGCACCAAGGGCATGCGCTGGCCTGACCTTCCCTGAATCATGAGATTTTCGCATGCACACAAGCCCAAAGATTATATAAAAGGAAGGCCAGAAACTGAGTTGGTGTGCTCAGTTTTAGGGACACTAGTCCTTTGAGTCTCCTGACCACTTCCTCTTCCAACTGCTTCCTGAGTGCCCTTTTGTCTGTGTTGGCTACTGCTACAATATCAGTGTTATAGAATAATTGTAATAAAATAAGTTAACTAACAAAGTACATAAACATCTTCATATTTTCTTCCTATTGTGCATTTAAATGTAATAATATTTTTGCTGGAATTTCTCTCTATGATGAATATTAGGTCTCGGTGATGTAGGATTTTCTCACTCAGGACTAGTGAGGGAGTCCTTTATTCTCTAGGCCAGGTGAGCTCAGAAATGAGACACCTGTCTGTAGCTGAAAACAGGTTGCCCTTTCTAGGCCACATTCTCTGGGCTCTAGCAAGGTAATGAACAAAGCAGTCTGAAATGTTTTGGGTGGTTCCACTTCGAGTGGCGGAAGACACACTCTAATACCTTCCCTGAGACAAAACCTGCAAAGACCCAATAACCTTGCCCTAGCATAGGTGCCGTATTCATTCACCTGTTAATACTCTCATTAAGTTTGTGAAGGTGTTTTTCCACCTATGAAGTCCTGGCCAAAATGTAATATAAACCTATATAAAGGGCCCATGTGGGAGCTTCCAACTTGGGTCTTCCCCTTTGCCAAGGTGCTTTTCCTCTGGTGCTTTTTTACTCCTTCTGCATTCCTTTCTATCTAATAAAATCCTGTCTTACCACTGCTCTGTGGTTTGTGGGTCTGTTTTCTTTGAATTCCCTAAGACCAAGGACCTACTGAAGGAAGAAATATTGGTAACATCCAAGTTCAAAGAATGAAACCATGGAGCACATGGATGAGTGACAGGAAGAGTTTATAGACAGGGAAAGATTGATAGAAAGGTTGAAAAAGAGGGGAAACAGAACCTCCAGCAGCAGAGTATGATCTAAGTGGGAAGCTCCTCAAGTCTTCAGTCTAAGGGGTTTGCTACTTTGCCTATACTGCAGACAGGGGCTTTTAGGGAAGTATGCCATAATTGGCTAGAGGTCTGTGGGCAGAAAACAATCCTAAAATAATTTTAACATTAAGCTTAGGAATTTTGGTCTTGGCGCGCAAGGAATTAGTGAATGTTCCCTGCTCAAGGAAGAACTTCCAGATGCTTTCAGGCTGCTTTGTTCATAACCTTACTAAAATGAGGCTAGAGAAAGGTTTTTACACATAGTGGGAGTTCTGTGATGAGACTGATTTCTGAATTCACTCAGGCCTAGAAAATGGAAAGGGGGGGCATACTTCTCCCAAATGGAATAGGGGAGCTCTGTATCAATACACATTCAAAAAGATTTCCATATGTGTGTGGTAGAAATGGACAATCCAAACATAAATAAAATTCTATTCTTATTATAATAATTTTTACTTCTATTACATATTTTCATAAAGAAGAAATAGGTACATAATTAAGTTTTAAAATCATGAGGCAAATTTTTATCATGCAGAATACAATTTCAGACTATCAAGTTGGCAGTTATCTTTTCTTGATTCTTGGTGTGCTGGTGGCTGAAGAATTACCAAATACACTGAAAAGCAAGATAAGTGGGAAACAAAGCTGTGTGAGGGAGAACAAGATATGTAGGTTTATCGCACAAGAGCAAGGTAGGTTTGCCATAGATAGTGAATCTGACTCTGGGTATGGTCTTGAATCTTGCTTTATAGTGTCTAGATTGGGCCTTGCTTGTAGCTCTAAGATCACCATCAAAAAACTTTGATGGGCAGTTAATGACATGATAATTAGCCTTAGGTTACTCTAGATCACTTTCACAGTCTACTGTTCCTTATTCTATTTTTCTTGGACTGCCTGGCCTGTGGGCTGGAGAGTGTCCAGATTGGCGGAGTATTCCTCCTTCCACCAAAAGTGGCAGTTGCAAGGAATAAGGTCAAAATGAAGGAGAACCAAGTTGGGGTACTGGGCCTTTCCATTCCTCCTCAGGTGTGCAATTGCTTAAGTCAACACCAAGGCAGGGCACCCACCTTGTCCCTAGGTGAACTGGAGGTCCTATCTGTTAGGTGGATAGGATCTCCTGCTTTTCTAGGAATAAGGGCACCCTCTTTTGATGCTGTTTCAAGCACTTTTCCTGTCTGGAAGAAAGGTAAGAGCCAGCATTCCATTTTGGTGTTGTCCCACCCTTAATCCCATCATAAGAAATGGCTATACATGAGAAGGAGGGAATTCTTCATCAATCTGTGTATCCTCCCCTGCTCCAGGCAGGCTTTCAAAAAGGAAGCTGTCATACACAGATAGAATTAAAGATCCCTGTTGATGATTTAGTCATGTCCTATACTTCCTGAGGGCATTCTCCAAACTAGGCCTCTATAAGAAAACAATATGAGAGAGTCAGGGAATAAGAAATTGAGTCAGTCACTGTCTCCCCACTCCTGGAAACAAACACTTTCTGTCTTGTAATAAAGAGCTACTTGTGTGAAATTGCTTTAGGTCTGTGGTGACACCGTCATATTGGCCCTGGTGGTGGTTTTTCTCTCCTAAGGCGAAGGAGAACCAGGATAATAGGACTAAGAGGCAGAACTTGACCCTTTGGAGTGTCTGGTTATTCTTTGGCCAACAGCACATTTAGAACACAGGACAGACTGCCACTCTGATATATCTACCTAATAAGACTATAGCAATAATAATGCTATTCAATATAGTTTTCTCCTATGTAGCCTTATGAGTTTTGTGTTTTATGAATAATTGTTTATAATTTGAAAGATATTTGTTGTTGTGTCCTTGTGTTATATTTCATGTTATATCACTTGAAATGACTGAGTGTTTCATGCATGATGGGGCCACAGTAAATATTTGTCAAACGTTTTTCTATTATTTTATGCATATTTTGCTTAGCATACTCTTTTTACACTATAATTTTTTTAAAGTACCACATTTTAAATCAAAATGTTTTATACATAAAATGGAAAAAATTCTCAACTTTTCCCCATCAATAGAAAAAAAAAAAACAGTAGTTGTTATTTAAAAAGAGGGCATAATCAATTGAATTACCCTGATTGTTGCAGAGAATCAGTATGCTGAAAATGATACCCTTTCATAGCTAGATCTTATTCTTTCTCTCACAAATCAGCATTATGATGCATTTGAAAGGAAAGGATGTCAGTATAAGAACAACTAAAATCCCCTCTAATGCTATTACTAAAAATAACAACAGTGGGACCTTGAGACTGTGTCTCAAAAACAAAATAATAATGGCATATATTTTAAGAATTTTGGGGAAAATGTAATTGTGGTATGAAAGAAAATAAAATCTTAAGCCCTCCATAAGACTGAATGAACTCCCTTTTGGCCAAAGGGATCCCAGAAAACCTTAAAGCTGAGTTGACAGCCATGAGGAGAAGGGAAGTCAGATATGGTTTGTCATGGTTTTCTCCTTGAGTTTTAGTAAATATCCAGTGATTTGTTTCTGATTAACAGACTTCCTTATCTTAGCTTAAAACATTACAACCTTTTAAACAAAGCTTCATTTCTTTAACCAACTACAAATCTAAGAATCTTTAAACCCAACTATAACCTGTAAGTCCACCACTTAAAAATGTCCCATTATTATGGTCAAATTTATGCTCAACATCTATGTGTTAACTTAGAATCTTATGTGTTATTTCTGTTTCCAAGAATGTGTGAAACCACATTGTAACTCAGCTGGAGGGGGTATATTTTCTCAAGACCTCTTGAGGCCATATGCTCCAGGCAAGTCACACGCATTTGGCTTAAAGTGAATCTCTTAAAATTATTTCACAGAGCCCCCTCCCCATTAACAGTAGTGCTCCACACAATTGGCTTTTATTATTAATGTAACCAAGGACAGCTTCATTAGCATAATAAAATTTCATATAATTTTTGTTACTGTCAAAAATTATAGGAAGCAAAAGATAATCCTCTAGTTTTCTCTCTCACTTTCTCTCACTCCCCCTTCTTCTCTTCCCTCTTTTCTAAATTTTGCCTCCTGTTAGACCATATAAGCATTGAAATAGTGTGAAGAAAAATTGCAGAAAAGATAATTTTTAAATATCAGTGATAATTCATATTACATTCCAGATCATTCTAGAAACACAGAAACACTGACTATTGAAAAAATAAAACAGATGCAGATTCAACTATGGGAGAACTTATTTTGCCTCTAGAAGGAAGATATAAATACCGAATTTCAAATATTAATGGGTCATGATCATCTTTGTAGTAAGTCAAGCACACTTAGCTAAAAGTTTAAAAATCTGGTGGAGGAAAATTGGGGGCATTTATAAGAAACACTTGAAATCATAACATTGTGATTAACAACACAATGTAAATAACAACACAATGTGAATAACAACACTGTGACCCCAGTGTTCTAAAATTAGAGCATAGTAATCTAATGGGTGTGAGAATGATGGAGTTGGTCCCATGACAAACTCTGTCCTGAAAATCATGGAGAAGGAGAGTTGCAAGAGGAAAGTATATGCTTAGTAAATGAGCTCAGTAGCTAAATTTACACATATGGCTAGTCTATTGTACTAGTAATAAATGTAAAATATAATTATAAGAACACTAATCTCTTATTTTTACAAGGATTTATGACAAAGGCCCATTATTTCAATAAAATATTTTGACAAAATTGCAATGAATAATGCCTAATTCAATAATTTCTATTTGATTATAAGCACTGACAATTCAGAAATTGAAATTGAAATGAATATTCTTTTGAATATGTTTAGACACTGTTTAAATGAAACTATAACTGAGACTAACGACAATAACAAAGGGAAAAGTCATGTAAGAAAGCATTAAGCAGCTGGATTGAAAAAAAGACAATGCAAGTTAAAACATAGAGCATCTTCTCCTTCATATTTCTATTCCTAATTCTTACTTCAATTTGTCTGTGACAAACCCCTCAATAAATATGCATTATAATCTAATATGTCCATTAATATTTTACCTATGTAATATTTCAGGAAAATTAGAATATAGAGCACACAGCCCTTTATGCAGAAGCAATGCTAGAGAAGGCAGGGCTGCTGTCCAGGGTCCTGACGATGTGACTGACAATGTGACTGCCTGAAGATTATTTTCAGACATTGAAACTCAATTCAAATTGTCCTGTTGGCTGAGAAACTTGCTTAGAAAGGAGACAACCATTTTAAATTGTTTCTTCTAATTTCTCACTATGGATATAAGGACCTCCATCTTATGACTGTCATGTCAATGAATTTTTATTTTGAAAGCATTAGTTTTCCTTTTCCCTTGTCCTCAAGTGGAGAAGTATTTTGCTCCAGACTTCACCATACCCTGAGACTCATAATTGATTTACATGATAAGTTTTGGGATCTTTCAATTGATTACATTTAGATGATTTTTTTTTTAATTTATAGATGACTCTGACTTAAGAGTTTTGAGGATTTTAGGATTAGGTGAATGTGAGAAACACATGAAATTTGGGGTTGGAACAGAGGACAGACTCTTATGGATTGAATTTTGTCATCCAAAAGATATATTGAAGTACTAATCCTCCATATGTATGAATTGACCTGTTTTAAAATAGAGCCGGAACATATGTAATTAAAGATATCAAGATAAAAGCAACCTGGATTAATGGAGGTTCCTAAATCCAATGATTTATGCTGTTATGTGCTAGCAAGAACTATAGAATATTTCACATTTTCCAACAAAATTGAAATATTCCTTTTACCATATGTACTTAGATATATTAATGAACTTTCTAGTCTAGCCTACTGATTGATTTATTTGTAATTTTGCCAAAATCTTTGCATTTTAAAGGCAATGTACTTGTAATAATATGTAATACATGAGCAGGCTAATTCTCCCCAAATATTCTCTGTTATTTCATTATTCTCGGATATTTCAGGTATTTATTTGCCACTTTAGGATCAAACTCATTTTTCAAAACACCAAAAGTGGAATTCAATGAGATTTATATTAAAAGTCAAAAACTATACATGTTAATGTGGAAAAGATTGACATTTTGTGGCATCCATTTTTCTTAAACAGTAAAAGCTGCTTTAATTTATCCTTGCTATATATATGATTTGATAAATTTCCTTTTTGTAAGTCATGTGCACTTAAATTTTTTCATAGCATGAATATATAGAAATGTTACATGTAATATTCACTTTCTATTTATAAAGTGAGTAAATGTAAGCAAGTAGAGAGATATCAGATATTTCAGTTTATTTTTATTTACTAAGGTATTATTACTCAATAGTCAAATCATTTATATTTACTAAAATGTAATAAAGATCACTTTATATTCAGATACACAGTCAAATTTTGTATTAAATGGAATTAAATTTCATTCCTATTGGTAATATTTTCTGCAATTTTTTTCTAGAATCCCTAAAATATTTAATATCATTGAAAGCAAAAATCATCTTTCTCTATTTTATTGTTTTAATAAAATGTTTAAACAGTATATTAAATTATTTTAAAGGTAAAATTTTGTAGATAACCTTAAACATATCCCCATTTGTAGTTTGTTGAATATTTTAGTGTACTCATATTTGTTTTCTCTTGCTGAATGTAAATAAGTAGTTTTCCTAATGTATTTATAAGTTCTAGAAATGAACCCTGTTTAAATGCTGATTATTAGATCTCTTGTAATTTGTGATAATAAAATGTTTGAATCGTTACATACACAATATACCCTTCACGTTTATATTATGCAATATTTTTAAAAGGTTTCGGTATGGTGGTTGTACTATTTATTTATTATTTATTTACTAATGTATTTATAATTTTAAGGCAAATAAGAAGATCCAGAAAACTTGCTTAACTATCCTCTAAATTCAGATTTAAGCTTATGTTTCAAAATGCACACTACAACTGTGGCCACTATCAACACAGAGAAAAGTGAAAATATGAGGAAGTAACCACTCTTTATTAAGTTCTCCACTCCCATGTAGCACACAAGATTCTCAGTTACACCTTTATTGCCCAGAATTTAGTTATATAGTCATAACAAATGCTAAAGAGACTGCATAATATAGCTCTTATTAAGTGACCGTATGTCCAGGTAAAATATTAGGACTTCTATTGATAAGAAATTAGTAAACATTCTCTGTCCTAGTGCTTTTTTTTTTTTTTTTTGAAGTTTTTGGTTGGGGCTGGATTTGAACCCACCACCTCCAGCATATGGGGTCGGCACCCTCCTCCTTTGAGTCACAGGCACTTCCCTGTCCTGGTGCTTTTTTTAAACTTCAAAAGTCCACGTTCACCTCTCTTTCCACATTTGTGGTATAGAATACACCCACGTATCTCCCAAGGAAGATGATGAAAAAAATTCCATATAAATTCTGCATCCGGAATATAAGATCTGTGGGTGATATCCAGCTCCAAGTACTTTCTGGGTATAGATATTTTTATCATCGGAGACTTCTGACTCAAGGATATTTCATGTAACACCAATATAAATGCATTTCTTATAAATTGAAGTTGTATATTTAAAATTGATAAGATTGAACTTTAATCTTACTCTGGCAGCACAATTGCTTAAGTTTTACATATATGCAACAAGAAAGTGTCATTATTGTTTTATCCTGTTGTTTATAATTTTATGATGATGTTAGCTATTAGTGAGTATTTTTTAGATCTCTTAACTCTTAGGAGATAAAAATGGTTATATTTTGAGTTAATAATTTATTTTCAATTGCATTTATGCACTGAACTGCTATTATGACAAATCAGATATATAGCAATGGTCCTATAAGGTTAAAATGGAGGTGAATAATTCCTATTGCCTGATGAGATCACAGCACAATTCATTACTCACAGGTTTGTGGTGACCCTGGTGTCAACAAAACTACTGTTTTGCCAGTTGTACATACTCATAAGCATAGCACATAGAATTTCATGTAGTGCATAATATGTGATAATTAATATCTATGTCACTGGTTTATGAATTTAATATACTATATTTAAAATTTTCTTTGTATAAATTTAGAGGGTACAGATGCAAGTCTATTACATGCATAGATTGTCTAGAGTCAAATTAAGACTTCTAAGATATTCATTGCCCTAGTAACGTATATTGTTCCCATTCAGTAATTTCTAACCATCTATCCCTTGCTATTCTTTCTTCCTTCCAAATATCTAATGTCCATCATTCTACACTCCATGTCCTCATGTACACTCTATGTACTCCCAATCTAGCTCCAACTTACAAGTGAGAAAGTGCTGTATTTGACTTCCTTTGTTATTTTGTTTAAGATAATGGCTTCCTTTCTTGCTGCAAAAGACACTATTACATTTTATGTGGCTGCATGTAATTGTATTGTGTCTATATAGCACATATTCCCTATTTAATAATTCACCAAAAATACTTAGGTTTATTCCATATGTTTCCAGTTATGAATAGTACAATAAACCTATAAGTATATTATATACTTTTTATCATTATTTTGGATTGTACTCCTTATAATTACTAAAAATAAAGTTAATTTTAAAATAGTCTCAGGTAGGTTCTTCAGGAGCTGTTCCATGACATTGTTATCAAAGATAAGATAGCTACAAGCACAAAATTGCCTCTGAAGATCTTCCAGTGGGACAGAATGTGAAGGTTGAAGGACGACAGTGATATCTATGATCCTGATTTTGTTTAGGCCTAGACAAAAATGCTTAAAAAGAAAAAAGTGAAAAAGGTATAAAAATAAAAATGGTTATAGAATAAAGATATAAGGAAAGAAAATGTATTTTACGTAGATATATAATAAGATTATGCCTTAAGTGTTATTACAGAAGAATCAAAACATTCAAAATATTTAGGAGATAGAGGCAAGAGGGCCAGCTGGAGGTAGCCTTCCAAAGAGGCTCCCATCTAGAAGGAGAGTTAAAGGACAAGTTAGCAAGTAAACTGATGGTTTGAAGCTGGGCCAAGAGAGAAGGTTGAAGAATGCATATCAACCCTGCTGAGGTGAGCTACAACCCCAAGGAAACAGACAATAGGTACAAAATCCATCTCCAAGCAGATAGGAGTCCCCTTTCCCACACAAATGGATCATGGTATACTTTCTACAAACAAGCGAGCAGAGTTCTGATATCCTCCTATTTTATCCCACAGGAGAGACCCTCTAAAAACTGGAAATCCTTACACAGAGAGGACACATTAACACTAGTAGCACTTTCTTGCCAGGCATAAAACTGTGTAAATTCTCTACATGCAGTTCTGAACTCCCAGCACTCCCCTCCGCTCTTACCATGAAGTCTGGAGGTCTGTCCCCATGGAGTTCAGATTCTGAGGTGTTTCCTTGAGAGGTGCGGACAAGGCGTGGGCTGTTACAGGTCTGTGCTGATTCTGTAACATGGGGATAAAGAGAGGACTTTGGACCAAGAGGGAGAGGGAGAAGCTTCCCCTTGGCACAGAGCAGCAGCAGCAATGGCAGGAACAATAGGGGATACCCCTGGGGATATTTTGAAGAGATACTCCCTGCCTCTCTTGGCAACTAGTGGCAGCCACTGGAGGAATACATCTGGGACAGAAATTCAGGCCCTGTGAGTTAAGGGTATGCCTGAGGAAGTACCTGCCTGGGTAGGGCGCAGTTGGAAGGAATACTAGAATACATGCAACAAGACAGCATACTCCCAGGGTGGGGCTCAGTCAGAAGTGCTGTTTTAGTAAGCCTAAGAAGCCCCTAGACCCCAGGGGAACATAACTGTGACAAAAGCAGGCAGGGCAACTGCACTAGGCTAGGGAGAGAAAAGAATTCAGAGCTTAGCATGAGTTCCAACCACACCTGCCCCAACACAAGAGTGCAGCCTAAACAGAGACACCTGCTCCACGAGAATTGACACAATGGTGATGGCACAGGGTGTAACTGAGCTGCAGTTTCTGTGAACTCAAACAGAGCCTGGAATGCAGGGGAATATAGTCAGGACAGAATGCTAGTTTTGCCAGAATATAGGTGGCAACAACATCAATCTGAGGTGGGGCTGGAACTGAGTGAATTGCCTCAGCTTCCATTAAGCACCCAAGGTTGTAAGGTTTCAGCTTCCCCTGACAGCTGGTGGCAGAGTGCAGCAGTCTGGCCAAGGAGACATAGATCTCCCTGTGACTCAGGCAGGATGCAAACATCTGGAGCATCTACTCATTGGGGGGAACTGGGTCACGGTCCTGTGTGGTTACCTGTGATGAGTGTGACAAAGGTTTAAGGTGTAGAAGGAGGCATCAACCTTCCCTGACTAATTCAATTGCTGGGCAAGTCCTCTGACTCCACGGAGCACCAGAGTAAGTCATAATCAAGTTGCCATCAGACTCCTTTTCTAATTTCTGGAGACCTTTTGAACTCTCCCACTTGAGACTGGGTGCTGACTGGGACAATTGATTTGGAACTCTTGACCTGGGCCAATCACCTGAGGACTATACAAGGTGATACTGTGGGTGTGTAATTGTGGGAATATTTGATTTTCCTTTACCAGTTGTTGCCCATGGGGCCCATGGGAGGGCAGGGGGGACTTAGTTGCTGTTGTTTCTCCACAGTTGAGACTTCAACCCAGAGTTACTGGTACACGAGGAGCGGACAGAGTCCAGCTGAAAACAAGACAGAGTCACTTAGTCCCACCACACCAAGCAGGTCCCCAGTGTTTCAGGCCCTAGCACTGTACAATTCCTTTGCAAAAATCTAGGGGGAAAGGTACAGAAACCAGTCCTAGCTCTTGGGAAAAGTGCTCCCCTACTCCAGGAGCCCCCAACCCAACTTCACCTCAAATGCTCATATAGGCAACAGTGTAAAATAATCATGGGGTGGAATCAGTGGAAAAACTGGCAGCATGAATAATCAGAGTAGATCAACTACCTTAAGGAATGACATGGCAGGTACACCCCATTCATAAACAAGAAGATCCCATTCATAAACAAATGACTGAGATGTCAGAAATTGAATTCACATATAAGATTAATAAAATGGAGGCAAAGTTGGAATTAGAAATTCAAGGAGCATTTCAAAGTTGTCTCAAGAATTCAATGAATTCAAAGACAAAATCACCAAAGATTTTGATACACTAAGACAAGAATGTGCAGCCCTCAAAGATATGAGAAACATATTAGAATTCCTCAGTAACAGAATGGAGCAGACAGAAGAAAGGATTTCTGACATTAAAGACAAAGCTTTTGAATGATCCCAAATACTCAAAGATGAAGAAAAGTGGAGAACAAAAATAGATCATTCTCTCAGAGAGCTCTGGGATAATTCAAAGAAAACTAATATTCACCTTATAGGAATTCCTGAGGGTGATGAGGTGGCTTTGAAAGGCCAAGATGCTCTATTCCATGAGATAATCAAATAGAACTTCCCAGACATGCCAAGAGACTCCGAAATTCAGATAGCAGATAGTTTCAGAACCCAAGCACAACTCAATCAGAATAAGACATCTAGGAACGTTATAATTAACTTTGCCAAAGTTAATCTGAAGGAGAAAATTCTGCCAGCAGTCAGATGTAAGAGAACAATAACCTACAAGGGGAAGAATATTAGAATGACTGCAGATCTATCTACTGAAAACTTTCAAGCTAGGAAAGGGTGTTCATTGACTTTTAATCTCCTAAAACAAAATAATTTTCAACCCAGGATTCTGTATCCAGCTAAACTGTCTTTCATTTATGATGGCAAAATTACATATTTTAATGACATTCACATGTTGAAGAAATTTGCCAAAACTAAATCAGCTCTCCAGGATATTCTCAGACCTATCCTCCATAATAACCAGTGAAATCCGCTAGCACCAAATTAAACCCATGCAGAAATTTTTGATCAAATTTCAACTTCCACAGTGGCAAAATGATTAAATATGTCCACTGGACTTTTGAAAAACTCAATACCCAAAATTCTACCAGGCTTATCAATATTCTCAGTTAATGTGAATGGTTTAAATTATCCTCTAAAGAGGTACAGGTTGGCTAACTGG